>JAPFFP010044568.1:0-12301 GCA_026153255.1 Solanum medicagineum | reverse complement strand
TTATTACTCCCCGTTGTTTTCTACACATGTGTGTAGGTTGTGAGTTCAGATCTTGTTGACATTTCTATTTCTTTATGGATCATGCATGTGAAAGATTGAGAGGTAGTTGCTTGTTTCTCTAGCCTATTCTTAAGACCATCGATATTCTTTATTGATTTTGTTCTATTTGAGAAATAAAGACTATTGAGACACACATCATTTTTCTTTCTGATTCTGCTGTAGTAGAGGCTTGTACATGTGACACCAATTCTGGGATTATTTTAGCTTTTGATTATGTTTAGCATACTTAGTTCCTTTTCCATTCAGATTGTATTATTGCTTTAACTTCCACATTATTCTATTTTTACCTGTTACTTGCATTGATAGATTAAAGACAAGTGCCATCACACATAATTTTGAATCATAACAATTTTGTATCAAAGCCCCAAGGTCATATGTCTCACATGTGTATAAGCTCAGTCAAATAGAGTCTCATGGATCGAGACAGAGACTCAGTTACTTATCTTTGAGAGGCTATGCAAACCGGAAAATCCTCTTTTACTTCTTTCACTTTAGTTCATGCCCGGATTTTTATGTTAGTGCTGAGTGTCGTGTGTTCTTTTTGCAGATGGATAGGACTAGAGCATCAACTTCTATTGGAGGAGGGGAAGAAGCCCCTGAGATTGCTACTAAGATCCCAACTTGAGGTAGAGGTAGGGGCAGAGTTGGAGGCTGAGGTAGGCCTGGGCTAAGTGCGAGGAGCAGCACCATCTTGAGATTCTGAGCAGGACATCTTCCTCTAGCACGAGCATAAGGTTAGAGGAGATTAGATTCCTCTGAGTATGCAACTGCGCCACTACTAGATGATACTTTATTGAGAGTGTTAGATGTTCTTCAAGGCATCACACAGACTAGTAGTGCTATAGGTACCCTTGTAGGTCCATAGACTCGAGCTGATGGACAGATTCTTATGGTTCATGGTCCTACTATTCATAATTAGATATGCTATCCACCAATGTTTCCTGCACTGGCATAGTTTGCTCCTGAGTTAGTTCTTACAATTGATAACTGATTGAGTTATGAGTGATTTTAGAAGATGAAACCACCCCAATTTTAGAGTGCTAAGAGTGAGGATGCTTAGGAGTTCTTGACTTTATGACATGAGATATTAGAGACTGTGGTCCTCATTGATCCTTAAGGTGTTAATTTTGTTGCTCTTCATCTTAGAGGCACCATTAGGGAGTAGTGGAGGACATATATGAGAGCTAGACTGACTGGATCCCCTCCAATAGAGTGAAATATATTCTCAGGTTCTTTCTAGGACTGTTTGAGTCCTTGAAGTGTTCAAAAAGAGAGTTAGATGAGATTTGAGAGCTCTCTATGTTGAGTATGAGGTCTGATTTTATAAGTTGTCTCACCATGCCATATCCTAGATTCCCATTAAGGTAGAAAGAGTCTACAACGTTGTGAGGGGATTGATTTTCTCTATTAGATCTTATGTCTTCAAGTTAGCTCATGAGGGACGCTCCTTTCAGACTATTGTGAGTACCATTAAGGAGGCAGAGTTGATGATTTGTGAGGAGTTTAGGGATCCCAAGAGGGCCTGAGCAATTGTTCATTATTCTGGTACCTAGTTAGGAGGCACAGGGTTTCAATGGAGAGATAGTTCATCAAAACATCAGGGTCTAGTGCATGTATCCTTTCTAGCTTCAGAGGGTAGCTTTAGTTCATCTAGTGTTTAGAAGACGACAAGTTGGTGGCTATAGTATTCTCTCCGACTCTTCACAATAACAACCCGCTTTGAGATCTTATTATGGTTGCAGAGATCCTGGTCATATGATTAGAAAATGTCCTTTTTAGACTTATTCTGGCCGACACCATACTTATTTCGCAACCCTAGTCAAAGATTCAACACCTCTAATTAGAGTTTCAACTATTCATATTAGGAGGCATAGTAGAACTCAATCAAGTAGAGGTGGTTGTGTCCTTGGTTGAGGTACTAGTGATGCTTTTGTTTAGCAGGGTGGTAGAGGCACTTTTCAGTAGGGTCATCATCCCGCATTTTTGTTGTTTGATCTTAGTTCTACATATTCATAGATGTAAAAATACTTCTCCTTTAGATTTAACTTATTGTGTGAGTGTATGCCTATGCTTATGCATGCTTCTACACCAAATAGAGATCCCTTTGTGGTTGATCGATTGTATCAATCTTTTCTAGTATCTTTAGCGGGTAATGATACTTGAGTGAAGCTGTTTATTCTTGATATGATATATTTTGATGTCACTTTTGGTATGGATTGGTCTTTTCCGTACCATGCTATTCTAGATTGTTATTGTAAGATTATTACTTTAGTTATTCCTAGTAGACCGAGGATTAAGTGGAAGTATTTGTGTGGTTCTTATCCTAGCAAAGTTATCTCTTACATTAGGGCTCAGAAGTTTATTGATAGAGGTTCCCTATCCTATTTTGCTTTTTATGATATTAGAGTTGATTTGCCTCCTATAGAGTCTATTCTCATGGTTTTTGAGTTCATGGATGTATTTTCTACTGGCTTTCCAGGAGTTCCTTTTGACAAGGAGATTTTTTTTGCTATTGATGTTGAGATAAACACTCAGCCTATTTCTATTCCTCTTTATCTTATGGCTTCTGCTTAATTGAATGAGCTAAAAGATATGCTTTAAGATTTATTGATAAAGGGTTTATTCATCCTAGTGTATCACTATGGTGTGCTCTAGTTCTATTTGTGAAGAAGAAAGATGGGTCGATGAGGTTGTGGATAGACTATAGACAGTTAAACAAGGTAATTGTCAAGAAGAAATATCCTCTTCCCAAGATTGATGATTTGTTTTACCAACTCTAAGGTATAATGGTGTTCTCCAGGTTTGATGACTGGTAAATTTCCAATCATCTAGGGCTTGAATTGTGCAAAATAAATGTCCTTGGTGGCCTATGCTGTGCTAGAAACTGACATAAATTGTTGTTTTTGTAGAAAGTTGGTGATTGAGGAGCACTTGGAACACAAACATGCAAAAGAGGTCTAAATTCAGACAACAATGAGGTATTAAACATTGGTCATTGCAAAAGAGTACTAAGTGAGTCAACAAAGTATCTTAGACCACCTCACCAAATGATCACCCAGCAAGAAGCAAGCCAACTGGAAAAGGGTGAGCCACAAAAGTGACTTGGCAAGTCACTAACATAGTTGGCAATATTGATTTAGCTCGCATAACAGGTCATTAATTTAACCTGGAGACACTAGTTAAAGAGAGAACTCAAGCTCCAAATGATGCATCGCCAATCAAGCCAGTGAGCTCACCCGAGGTGACCAAAGTTCTACTTCAAGTCCAATCAAAAGGAGTAGTCTGCGAGCTAAACACATACTATGCGAGTCGCCTACTTAATTAGCCGGTCAACTAATGTCACAAATTGGTATTTCAAGGAAGATACTCTATACATTGTGTACAGAGTATAAAACCCTTAGTGGCTGGCAAAGAAAAAGAGAGAGTTCCAGATGTTCCATCTTTAGTTTAGAGAATAGTACATTGTTCTAGAATAGAGGAGTACAATTTTTACTTGGTGAGAGAAAACTTTCCTCTTCTTAGAGAGAGAGAGAGAGAGAGAGAGTAAGGTTTATGCAAAGAACTTGTTTTGATTTCTTCTTATTTCTTAAGTTTGAAGACATTTTCAATAGAAGAAAATCTATTTGGTAAATTATCCATATTCTATTTGATGATTAGCTAAAATCCTAATACTTCTAGGGGGATAATGTGGACTATTATGCAACAATTGGTTGTTGGGTGTTTGATATTACTTGAGTTATTGATGAATTCTTATGAGTTTTATTATTAGCTATCTTTTATTGCATGGATTGAGCTTGCAAACTCAATCCTTGCATAGGATCCTCATGTATGCTTGAGAGGGTTGCATGAGTTGAGGTTAACTGATGAATAACCATTAATGTGATGAATTAATGAAATTTCTTTAGAGATTTGGGAGTTTTTACTAAGGTTGAGGTGTTATTTAATGAACCCATAGTAGCTTGAGAAAGTATTATGGAAAGTTGATCTTGAGTTTGATAGAATCTTAATAAAATATTAGATCTACCTGCCCCACCTATGGAGATTCATCATCCTTTGAGTGTTTTCACACACCCATGCCAATTACTACTTGTATGTCTATGTATCTCCTCTAGAAATAATTAAATCTTTCTTTTCTTTGCTGTTATTGCTTAATTGTTGTATAATTTTCCCCATAATTTACTTTTAGATTATTGTTAGTTTCTATGTTATGTTTGCTTATGCTACAAAAGATGTTTCACATCTGAGTAGGACTTTTTGCCGACTTTGAGATACTCTCAATTTATTCCTTATGAGTCTCACCTTTTTCATATCATCCATGAGAAGTCAAGCCCTAACAACACCATCTCACCTACTTCAAGTCATCCAACCAGTGATCTATATAATTTACTATATAGAACCTCAAATGATGCAATCTCAATGCTTGAATGGAAGTTGTAGTTGTAGGCAAACTCAATGAGAGGTAAGGGTTCATCCCAACTCACCTTGTATATACAAGATTTCAACATATCCTCCAATGTTTAAATTGTTCTTTATTCTTGCCCATCGATTTGAGGATGAAAGGTGATAATGAACTTCACCTTAGTACCGAGGTCCTTTGAAATGATTTACAAAAGTGAGAGGTACATTGAGGTCTATGATCTGATATGAAAAAAAATGGAATCCCATGTAACCTCACTAACTCCCAAATGTACAATTAAGCATAATCTTCGACACTAAATTTTGTTTTGATCGGTAAGAAATGAGTCGATGTCATCATTTTATCCACTATCACCCATATGAAGTCAAAGTTCTTCTTAGTCTTAGGCAAACTAACTATAAACTTCATGTTGATCTCTTCCCATTTCCAAGTAGGAACATCAATGTCTTAGGCTAGGCCACCTGGCCTTTGATGTTCAACCTTAACTTATTGGCAATTAGAGCATTCAGACACAAACTTTGCAATGTTCTTCTTCATTTCCTTCCACCAATAAAATTCTCTCAAGTCTATATACATCTTTGTGGTACTGGGATGAATAGAATAGGAGGAATTGTGAGCTTTCTGCAATATCAATCTTCTTAATCTATCAATATTTAACATACATAATCTTCCCTAGTAACGAAGTACACCATCCCCCTCTTGTGATAAAACCTCTATCTTTCCTTTCTTCACCAAGGCCTATATCCTTAAATTAAGGAAATTAAGGAGGGCCTTTAATTCAACCCAGGCAGGATCAAGATCATGCTTAGACTTAACATCCTCAATTAATTAAGACTTAGAGCCATGTAGTACCATCACACCAAAACTACCACTAACATTTAGTTTCACCCCTAATCTAACCAACCTATGGAATTCTTTAGCCAACTCCCTTTTTTCATCATATCCTAAATGGGATACACTACCCATGAACACCCTATTAAATGCGTCATTACCATATTAGCCTTATCAAAATGATGCTACACACATTGATGTACTGTCGAAATACAACACTTTTGATGCTTAAAACTTAGAATTTTGTATCTTCTCAAAGCGTTGTTAGTAGGTTTGATGTGTTTTTATGTTTGTTTTTAAAGATTACAGGATTTGGCAAGATTTTAGGCTAAATGTATAGTTGCTTCTATTTTTGCTAATCTACAATTCATTTTATGGGCCATGGATATTTCCACGAGCCTTAGAGTAGGGACCGTAAGTGAGATCTAGTGAAGGGGTGATTTTCTAAAGTTGTATTTACAAACTGATAGACAAGCCATAAAATTATGTACAAGTCATAGATAAGGTTCCATACCCAAAGGATAAAGATGTGATTTTTCAAAAAGTCATCAAAGGAAACCCTATATGAGTCATAAGTCTAAATACGACCCATAGAAAGGTCTCATAGAAGCTATGCCTAGATTTGAAGAAGGAGTTCCATAAAGCCTCGATGCCGGTCGTAAGACTTCGTATGGCCCGTAAGTCTGCTCATATTGCCTGCTGAATCTAGTTTTCCGATTTTGTGTTGGACTTTTATTTGAATTACTATAAACCAATTTTTAGGTTATTTTTAGTAAAATAAAAAGAGAGGAGAATGACCAGAAACCACGAGAGAAACATTTAGAACATTATTTTGTGATTTTAATTCGTACTTTGTGATCTCCATTAAAGAGTTCGGACTTCATGTTCTTAAATTCATCCTTGTAAGTACTTAATCATTTTATTTATACATGATTCTTGCATCTACAATGATTATGCTTAGTAAATCTACAACTAGGGTTGTGGGAAATATGAAGAACTAATAAGGTAAAACATGATAATTCGTAATTCTTGGAAAGTGTGTATGCATGTATTAATTAATTCTCTTTGTTTTTTGATTGCTTTTCAACAGTGTCCAACGTTAGAACTTTCTTAGTTGTTACTAATTGGATCAAGGCAGTAATAAATGGAAAAAAAGATCAATTAACAAGATTCAATTGATTTCTTCTCGTCTAATCAACCAAATTGGATCTATGGGAGGTTATAATGGGACAATAGGTAAAGATTAAGTAATGTCACACTGCAGGGGTGGATCAAATCATATAGTGAAATTTACCTATTGCTTGGAGTAAAGGGTTTGGTAAACTTAACTTACCAATTTTCATGTAACACACTAGAAAAGAATGTGATTATCTGGTAATTTCAAGTTACGGAATCACGGGAAATACAATACCCTAGCTACTCTTCTTATTAATTTCAAAACACTTGTGCTAGGTTAGGATTACTTTTTCCAAATTACGAAAACCCCCTCCCCCATTTCGGGAGATAAGTTGGTTATAATTAACTCAAATTGCTTGAAATTACTCTAAGTCTACCATATTCTCTGTGGGATCAAGCTTAACCTTGGTTAGGTTAAATATCTTAACAACAACTGCTTTAACCTTCTAAAAGGAGGTGTAGCTTGGGCAACATCAAGATTTTGGCATTTTTTCCGGGGAATACGGCTAGACTAATTTAATTTAAGTAATTAGGGAATTGATCCTTATTTGCCTTATTTTACGTTCTTTGTTGTTTTTGTTTATTCTCAGTGTGTAGGTGTAGTGTATGCACTACGCTCGAAGTTGAGGCATACCCTTGATTTTGTTTGACCTTGAGATACAAAGGACACTGAGAAGAATGACCCAAAATAGCATGAACAACATTGCAACTGATGCAATGAATGCAACACTGAACAAGAATAACAATGAGAACAACAATAATTCACCTCTTCTTGAGGGTATTGACCCACCACCATCGGATTTTCAAGTCGTAACTCATACGTGGAATCAATATCAGCTTGACCCTATGTTGATGGATATCACTAGAGCTATTATGTTACCCCTACTATCCGATGATGCAAAGTTCATTGTTTCATGTGGATTACTCCAAATGCTGCAGAATCGCAGGTTGTTCGTGGGCGTACCATCATTGGATCCACATAACTATCTACATGATGTTGTTTTCAATTGTAAAAATATGATGGGAAGCCAGAATATATGTGTGGATGCCATTGGGCTCCGTGTATTTCCATTATCTCTAGCAGTTGATGCAACTCTATGGTCATCCGAGCTACCAAAGAGTTCGATCACAATAGCACTGAACTACAGAAGGCCTTTTCAGAAAGGTTCTTCCCGAGGTAAAAGAAGCTGAAGTGGAAGGACCAAATCAACCACTTCGAGCAACTACCTTGTGATTTGATTAGTACCATGTGGGAGAGGTTCACAAAGTGGCTGAGGAGTGTCCTTAACTACAATATCATGGATGACTCGTTAGTAAAGATCTTTATTGAGGCATAGACTAGAATAACCAAGCTGTTACTGACACTATCATGGGAGGCTCATTTCTAGATCATCCATTTTAATGGTTGCTGAGAGGATGAAGAAAGTGGTCAAGACAAATCGTGTATGGGGGATAAGAGATAAATCAACAACAAATAGCTCGTTGGCAATCAGTACCAATTTGGCTGAAGCAAAAGTAAATGAGGATATGATGCAAGATCTTGCTCGAATTAATACCAATATGGAGTTGTTGATGAAGCAAAACCAAGAATGTGTGAATGCAGTAGCTCATTACCTTTATGAGCACCCATGTACAAGAGCCTTACTATGAGCAGGAAACTTTCATTCTCACTGATTAGATGGTGGGTTTCTGGAACAACCACTCAAGGGTCCAATCAGGACTATTGACGCCAAGGTCAAGGAAACCAAGGTTGAAACTATAATAGGAATGGTGCCTTTAACAACAACAATTGAGGAGCTACTATGACAGGAACAGGGGCTAGGACAAGGATACTAATTGGCGATGCAAAGATGGCTACATGAATGGCATGTATGTGCCATGAAACAATAGACATTTGAGTACTAATAGCTCTAGAGTTGAGAGATGTTTGATCGTTTGTTGAAGAAGCCTGATGCTCAGGATGAGACCTTGAAGGGGATGAGATCTGACATCTCTAGTATTAATCAAAAAATCGAGTCTCATTCTATTGCTATCAAGCAGTTGATGCAATAGTTTGGTCAAATGTCAACTCAATTAAACTAGTGCTAGAAAGGTATATTGCCTAGTAATAGAGTTCAAAATTCAAAGAATGACCAGTCTATGACAGTGAATACTTATGGTGGCAAACAGACCATCGACTCTTCAATGCCGGTTGATAATGATGATGTTCATGAGGAGATAGTTGAGTGCAAAGCCAGAAAGATCGGAATGTTCGTGGCAAGTATAGGGTAAGTGATTCAATGGAGATGCCACAAAATTAAATCAAAGAATCAATTTTTGATTCTTTCCCACAAATAATCAAAGAATTAAAAGGAGGAGGAGGAAGATAAAATCCAACACTTCATCTCCATGTTGAAATATAAAGTCTGGGTATGCAAAGTTCATGAACGACTTGGTCATAAAGAAGCAGACTGTAGGCCAGGAGCTCTCTCAAGAGCTTCAACATTACAGTGCGATAGCTAGAAGGTCCATGATGCAGAAGCAAGAAGATCCCAGAGCATTCACCATACCCAGCACTATCAGATATAGTAAGTTTGGAAGGACATTATATGATCTAAGTGCCAGCATAAATTTGATGACCCTTGTGGCCTTTAAGAATCTAGGATTCAAAGATCCTACCCCTATGAACATGAGATTGTTGATGGAGAACTGAACGGTGAAGAAGGTTGTGGGGATACTGTATGACATCCTTGTCAAAGTGGATAAATTCATCTTTCCCATAGAATTTGTGATCCTTGACTATGAGGATGATTTTGAAGTCCCAATCATCTTGGGAAGGCCTTTCCTAGCCACTGGGCAAGCACTAGTAGACATGGAATCTGACTAACTCAAATTTTGATTCAATGATAAAGAAGTCATCTTCAGCATCTACCAGTCGATTTGGGCACTTGGTGAAGTCTGAGTAACCAAGTTGTCCAAGTCATGGTGTGACAATAAATCAGGTGCTATTTGGGAGTCAACCCAAGATATTTGATGTAATAGTAGTAGTATTGTTTTGTGTTTAGCTTTTGGACTTGTAGGTAGTTTAATTTTCAGCATATTGGTTGTAATTTTTTGGACTCTGGACTAGTGGCATATAGGGTAACAATGTATTTTGTAAAGAATGTGTAGGTACTAGACCAAGTCAGCCATCTGGGGCTGAAGAAGCATCAAAAAGTGCTTATACGATCAATTCTATGGGCCGTACTTCACACTATAACCCGTACACTGACTCGTAGAATACTTCCAGTAAGCAGAATAATGTGCACTCTAGTACGCGAGCCAACTTTATGGCTCGTAAATAAAACTACGAGCTGTGAATGTGGCTCGTGGACTCCAAGTAAGTTCTCTAAATTTACCTAAGTGTTGGGGGCTTCTACGACCCTCTTTACAAGCTATATTTCTACATACGACCCATAGATGGGTCCGTGAAGCCTATGTTCTAGATTAGGGCTTTGGCATTCCATGAGACCATGTTTTACAGATCGTAGAGAACTCTACGACCCATAATTGGGATTTCGTTTGAGCCTAAGCCCAATTTGTACCCGACCCAATCAACTTATAAAAGAGGGTTCAAATAGTGTTTACCATTCATCCTCAAAAAATTTCCCAAAAACACCCTACCCCTTCTCCTACCCTAACACTCCGATCACCATCTAACCACCTTCAAAATTTTCTGGGACCTTTCCAGCAACATTTCGGCGACCTAGGGTTTTACCCATTTCAGATTCGTCTTTCAATTCTTCATCCTTGTGATTTAATTTTGGTAAGTTCTTAGTACTAAATCCATGTATTACAAAAATTAATATTATTAGGATAGATCTATTAACGGGTATGGTATTCCTAACTTATTGGGTTCGAATTAGTGGTTGCCTTGGTATGCGATATTTGTGTAACCTTGATTGAGTTGTTGTTGTTATTTTGAATAATGTAAAATGCCAAAATGTGTAGGTGGCCGTGTCATGTTTGAATGTTGTTATGAGAAACTTATGTAATCACATGTGATTATAGTTACATGGGAATCAATACTCGAAAAATGACATGTGATTGCATGTGTGTGCATAATTGCGAACTTTCAAATGGGTGCTACGTTGTGGTGTGGGGTAGTGTATAGATGTTGCATGTGGGGTATTGGGGAATTTGTTAGGATCATGCGAGTGTATTAACATTCTTGCTTCTGTGCTAATTTAAACAAATGTAGTCTGATGATGTTGTTTGGGACTCGTTCGATAGGCTTAGAAAACCAAGTTATTAGAAATTTAATACCATGAGCGTCTTCTATGACCCTTGGAATATTCCATGAGTCGTAGCTGCTGATGTGCTGTCAAAATACAACACTTTTGATGCTTAAAACATGAAAGTTTGTGTGTTCTCAATGCGATATTAGTTGGTTTTATGTGTTTTTGTGTTATATTTGCAGGATTCCAGGGTTGTCCTTGATTTTAGGGAGAAATAAATAAGTTGCTAATTTTTGAGGAAATATGAGACCCTTTACAGGCCATGGATCATTCTATGGGTCGTGAAGGTGTTTTTCGGACAATTCCAGTGAGGGGCTTCTTCCATTATCCTCTTTCTTAAGCCATTAATATTAGGAACACATAATCTATTATGACAGTATAGTACTCCATTTTGTGCAAGGCCAAAGCCTTTTATTGCACCTTGACTCACCTTTTCCTTAAGCTGTCGTCGAACAGGATTCTCAAACTGTTTTTCTTTCACCTCTATTACCACTGAAGACTCCGCAACACCCTGCACCATAACCCCTTCCTTTGGAGTTTCAAGAAGGCGAACTCCCAAACTAGCTAACTAACGTAGATCCTTAGCTATTCCTTGATTCATCATAGCTGGATCACCAGTATTCATGATTACCTTACGACTCAGAGCATCGGCTACCACATTTGTTTTCCCCGGATGGTACAGTATATCAACGTCATAATTCTTTATCAGCTTTAACCATATCCGCTGTTTTAAGTTTAGGTTCTTCTGCTTAAAGATGTACTACAGGCTCTTGTGATCAGTATATATATCAACAAGAACCCCATACAAATAGTGGCGCCATATTTTCAAAGCAAACACAACCGCTGCGAGCTCAAGATCATGTGTTGGGTAGTTTTTCTGGTGTGGTTGTAACTGTCTGGATGTATAAGCAATTACCCTACCATGCTGTATCAATACACACCCTAAGACAACTCCTGAAGCATCGCAATACACTGCATACCCCTCAGTACCTTCTGGAAGTACTAGCACAGGTGCAGAAGTTAGCTTATTTTTCAGCTCCTGGAAGCTCCTTTCACACGCATCATTCCATTAGAACTTGGTTGCCTTATGTGTTAGCTTTGTTAGAGGTGTAGAAATAGAAGAAAAACTTTCAACAAACCTCCTGTAATAACCTGCCAAGCCTAGGAAGCTCCGAATTTCCGTGGGTGTTGTTGGTCTTAGCCAATCTTTTACATCTTCTATCTTTTGTGAATCAACTCTTATTCCTTCATCATACACAACATGATCCAAGAATGCTGCTGATTTTAGCCAAAATATGCATTTAGAAAACTTGGCATACAATTGTCTATCACAAAGAACCTGTAACACCTGTTGCAAGTGATCCACGTGATCCTCTTCTGATCTTGAATATATCAAAATATCATCTATAAACACTATCTCAAACACATCCAAGAATAGTTTGAATACCCTGTTCATCAGATCCATAAAAACTGCTGGTGCATTTGTTAGCCCAAATGACATAACAAGGAACTCAAAATGACCATAGCGTGTTCTGAAAGCTGTCTTGGGTATATCCTGCTC
>JAPFFP010044566.1:0-12302 GCA_026153255.1 Solanum medicagineum | reverse complement strand
AATAACGCTTACAAACTTGTTGATGCGGATGGCATAAGGGTTGGTCCCATAAATGTAAAATTCCTCAAAATGTCTTGAAGTGAGATGACGTTCCGTGATGTACGAGCATAAACTACATGTTACTCCTAGCTCGCAAGAGTATAAATTGTGTATGGCACACCAAAAAAACACTCATTCTCTCAGAACTATGTTGTGACTTGATCCTCTTCATTGAGGTACGTAGGCACCTGGAATTATATTTTAATTTCGGTTACATGAGTTTCAAAAAACCATATGTCCCCACTTGATCTCTTACATGAGTGTTAAAGTTGTGAATACCTTTCACCAAACTTTGGACTCATACCAAATGGTGGTGACTCGGTGTGGGAAAACCTCCATCAAATATAAGCTTCACTAACAGTGTACTTGAAAGTCTTCAAACCCTCTAAATACGTGACTTGAAGCCTTCAGATCTTCTGATCTTGCAACATGAAGCCTTCAAATCCTACAAGTATGGGAGTTGAAGCGTTTAAATCCCCCCAAGTCTGTAGGTTGATCCCAAATCAAGCATGTGTGCACAAAATTGGGGTCTTCAAATTTTACAAAGTTGTAAGTTGAAGCCTTCAAGTGCAAGTTCTAGATTCCTAAATGTCTTCAAACTAACAAAAGAAAGTCATCAACGCTGAAATCTAAAATGTTCGAGCTTTGGAAGTCCTTAAGACTTATCTTATAAGTTGAAGAATTAATATTCGCAATGTTTGTAAATAGAGCTTATGTTATTCTTATTGACCTATAAGTTATAGGTCAAGTTTGGGTTGTTAAAGATTGCAAAAAAAGCAAATTCAAGTGGGAGAATGCAATAAAAGAAAAGAGGCCCTAAAGATGCATAATTCAAGACAAGGAAAAGATATTAATATCATAAATTGTCTAACATATCATCTAACTCTAAAGTAATAAAATAAGCAAAAGGAGATAAAAAGGAAAAAAGAAAAAAGATAAATCTAATCTAAGCATAAGTTATAATTAATCAACTCTTGACTCATAGCCTATAGATGCTCCTTCTTTTGTTCCAAATCATCGAACAACTCTATATCAAAGCATGCATCAAATTCCCTAGCTTCAAGTGCAGTAGCTATCTTGGCCTTTTTGACTTCATCCTTGGTAGTTACTAAATGGGCTTCTAAAGCTTGTGCCTTTTTGCATAGCTCCTTTATCTTCTTCTTCATGTTACCTAGTGACTGATGAAGAAAGGACATCACTCTAACCTTCTCATACTCCTCAAGCATGGCATTTGAAAGACATTCTCCTGCTTCTAGGAACAACTCTTTTCTTGCAGTCTCCATATCCATATCATGGAGGGTTGATCTTGCTTGGTCATATGAGGTAGCAAATTGAAAGAAAGAGTCTAATAACTTTATCAAAGGCGAGATATCCACATCGAATTTCATCTCCTTGATAATTAGTTGGATTTCTTCTTTAAGAGAGAAAGCGGAATCTACATCACATTTAAAGAGTTTCTCTTGAATAATCGTCCAAAGAGAAGAGATGAAATTATTTTGAGCATCTAGGACGACTCTCTTCCCATCAAATATGGACATAGCGACCATTGGGTGGTCACGTGCATTAGACCTCAAAGTATCTTTGACCTCATCATAGGAGATAGAAGCTGGCCTTTTATTCACCTGCATTTAAAAGAAAAAAGGGGTGAATAATCAAAAAGGGGAGCTAAGATGTACTCGATAAGGGAAGTCTAAATCATACCTCTTTAATAGGGGTTGTTATGGTTCTCGAGGGGCTACTCATCTCATCATGTAATTCAACCACAGGCATAGTAGCATTTTCATCTGGACATACCCTTGTTCTCTTCCAACAATGATCTCTACTACTACTCTCACTCTCATATTGAAACAACCTTTTAATGACTCGAGCAGCTTGAATAGATGTCTTTTCTTTTGGTGCCACTGGAGGAAGTCGAGATTTCCCTTCATCACACTATCCGGACACCTTGGCACCTAAAGAAAGAGTGTCTTCCACATCAGCATTGAGGACTTAAGATATATGTACATCATCTGAATACTCTAAGGGTACAACAGGTTGGTCCAGCAATATTCACCAAACCCTGCAAATGATCACTAAGGAAATTCCCATGATTCTTCTTCCACCAAATCTGATAGTCAGATCCAAAAGAGTCTCCTGCATTAGGCATGATTAAGAGAAACATTGCTCGTGACGAAGATCAACTCATAGTGCAGATCCACCAAAATATAAGTCCCTTGTCTAAAGAAACAATGCGAATATCATTCTTCATAATACCAGGAATAATATTCTGGTAGAATCCAAATTGACGACTGAAGCGGTGTGGGCTATATGGCTCAATGATAAATGAATTTTTACATCTAAGAGGAAGATAATTGAAATGGATACTCATGAAGTAGCTCGTTTCCAATTCTGGTGCACGATCATTATCTACATAAAAGTAAGCGTACTTCTTATCCAACATAGTAGAGGACCAAGCAACATCCTCTACACCATGGATACATTTCCTCGCATCATTTTTATCAAAGTACCTTGCGTCACCTTCTCCAAAATATAGTACCATAGTAGGAACAACGGGCCCATTAGCAAATTGGAAATGAGTCTTGAAATAATGAGCAAGCCAACCATAAACATAATGGATAGGGAAGTAGGCCATAATTTGATTAAGTTGGGATGCAATTGAGATCTTATTCAAACCATTGTTGGATACTGGCCAACACCGAAATTACGACACTGACCCTTTCCCAACTCGCCATCAAGCTTGCCATCTTGAAAGTCCCAGGATGAATATAATGGCCTTCCTTATTTGGAAGGACAAAAGCGCACAACCAACAAGATAAGAAGGTTGTCAGATATGTCTCATCACTTTTGTTAGAGTTTACCCCAATCTTGGAGAACACCTTTTCTTTAACATGTGACCATCTCTTTGTGTCAGGCAAAGTTCCACTAGGATTAGGTGTTAGTTCAAGAAGAGAAGATTTATCTTCCTACCTAGGTGGAACAGGTCCATATCTTGAGGGGCTCTTGCACCAAAACTCTATCCATTGGCTAAAACATACCCTTTGGTTAGCACCCCGAAGATGATGAAAGGCCGCAAATAAATATTCACAAGTTCGAGGAAGATATTTTGTCTTCTATTCATCAAACCCAGTAAATTCCTTAGCCTCAGGTACCAATTCTTCATAAAGAGAACCTAAAATTGGTAAGCCTCCAAGGACATATAAATTTCATAAAGAAATGGGCGATTCCCCAACAGATGTAAGAAGCGTGTTTGTTTTGGGGCATCAAGCTTCACAGAATGTTCATAAAATATCTTAATTACCATCATAATTGAAAAGTGATGCATAAATGGTATCATAAATTTGAGCCATACCCAAGGCTTCTTGACACCTAATAAGTACATCTTAGGTTCTCTCCCAATAACTTGGAATGTGGTGATACTCTCCCTCAACTATAATGGTGTCCCCCCAGCGAATCGCAACTTGAATTATGCAATGACCTAAGCTTGGAAGGGAAGTTGCAATGTTAGAATGATAATGATCTGGTGCTTGAAGAGACCACAACTTGAGTAGCTTTTTGGAATTGTGAGTTTCCACTGAAGTCCAATTCACCCTGAAGTGGGTTTTTCAAAGAAATCCATGGACTTGCATATCGATCGGCTAATGGAGTTTGAGTCGAGAACCTGGTTTGCTCCACCCCATCTTCAGTTTCGACTACAAGATACTTGAGTTTGGTGGAAGGAGAGATGTATTGCCTGAAAATCACCATCTTTTCAAACTGCAAGGAACAGAGAAGTCATTAGTGAAGAACTTAAGCATAAAACAACAAGAAAAATATACAAATATATTCTTGTCAAGAAAAACTCTTTGTTATTTCTATGGTGGGAATGAGTATCCATTCCTTTGCAAGATAAGAATAGCCATAAAGTTACCCTGTTCTTAAGGTGGGAATGAGTATCATTTCCTTTGCGCGATAAGAACTACCATAAGTTACCTTGTTCTTAAGGCGGGAATGAGTATCCATTCCTTTGCGCGATAAGAACTACCATAAAGTTACCTTGTTCTTAAAGCGGGAATGCATATCCATTCCTTTGTGCTATAAGAACTACCATAAAGTTACCTTGTTCTTAAGGCGGGAATGAGTATCCATTCCTTTGTGCGATAAGAACTACCATAAAGCTACCTTGTTCTTAAGGCGGGAATGTGTATCCATTCTTTTGCGTGATAAGAACTACCATAAAGATACCTTGTTCTTAAGGCGGGAATACGTATTTGTTCCTTTACGCGATAAGAACTACCATAAAGTTATCTTGTTCTTAAGGGGGGAATGCTTATCCATTCCTTTGTGCGATAAGAACTACCATGAAATTACCCTGCTTAAGGTGGGGAGATGCAGATCCATCTCTTCACACCTCAAGACCATGTTCTTATAATACAAAGAATCTTAAATTATGGCCATACAACAAAAGAAAATTGGGGACCAAGTTGACAAGGAAATATAATAACTATGGACTCTTTACTACGAAGGGAAAAATCATCATTTCTTTGTAAGTATTTTATTTTATTCTTTTCACAAGAAGAATAAAAACTAAGTTATTTGGGAACATTCGATTTAAAAATAAAAGATGATTCATCAACCAAAGAAGTTATTTCTTTATGAGTTAAATACATTTACATTTTTTTCAGTCACTTTCATATGAAATACAAAACACCATGTGATTAAAAAAAAAAAGATGATTCATCAACCAAATAAGTTATTTCTTGATGAATTAACTATATGTATATTCTGTGTTTTTTTAGTCACTTTCATATGAAATACAAAATACCATGGGATTAAAAAAAGAAGTTGATTCATCAACTAAAGTTATTTCTTGATGAATTAAATACATGTATATTCTTTTTTTTAAGTCACTTTCATATGAAATACAAAACACCATGTGATTAAAAAAAAGAAGATGATTCATCAATCAAAGAAGTTATTTCTTGATGAATTAAATATATGTATATTCCTTTTTTTGTTTAGTCACTTTCATATGAAGCATAAAACACCCATATGATAAAAAAGGGGAGAAGAAAATTAGCTGGAAATAAATATTCCATAAGCAAACAAGCAATTTGTGTTTGCAAGATCTATGAATAATGCCTCTCATGAAAAGATGATACTATTTATAGAGGAGTACGGTAGGATAAGTTAACTCCTAAAGAAGCAAGGATTAAGAGAAGATATATGAATCCAAAAGGGATTAGAATTATATGTCGGCAGTGATACATGCAAATTGCTAGAAGAACAAGGATTATGAGGAGATATTTAAATCCAAAAGTGATTAGAACTTAAAGCTATGTGAGACAATATTCCGTGCAATCGGAAACAAGGGAAAGGGATCTTTGTGCATTAAACACACTACAAAAGTCAACCCATCAAAAAATATTTTTTAAAAAATAAAGTTGATAAATGTCACGTGATCCAAGAAATAAGCAAATGTATAATTCCAGGTTTATAAGCTAAAAAATAATATGGCAATTATAATATTAAATTAATACTTCAAGCCAAGTTCAAACGACCCCAAAAAGTGCCCGAAATGTGCCTTGGACCGCCCGAAATATTAAATTCCCTATATCTCAAAATCTCTGCGCGATATCAAAAATTCAATTTCATATTCTTGTTCAAGGGGTCAATATTAGAGGGTAGAGGGTCTAACCCCGATTTTAGAGCAATCGAATCACAATTTTTAGTTTCCAAAATTTCAATTTCCAGAGACGATCCGTGACAGCACCACGACGCGCAGCTATCACAGACATGTGTTAATTTGACCTCTGCGAATGCTCTGTATCGCGGACCAGACAAGAACCTGTGTAGTTTGTTGCCAGTAATTTCTATCTCGATCCAAGGCTTTTGGGTCTAAGGCCTAAGTGTTCCCAATCGTGTTTTTACCTATACTTAGCCAAATTTCACCCTCATATTAACCAAAACATTTCCCAATATTCACTCAAATATTTAGTCATATTTTCACTCCCAAATTCAAGTCCCAAATTCTCATCCTAAGCTAAGGTTTTCCTTCAAGGTTCCTCTTCAAGCTTCAAGTCTCCATCTCCAATCTTCACCAAGTTCATCTCCAAGTTAAGGTATGTGGGCTTCTTTCATGGGTTCCTTTCACCCACGATACCAAACCTCCTTCTATTCAGATTGCATGATTTAAAGTGATTTCCAAATAGGTCTTGATTATTATAAAATTCACTGCACACTATGTTAAAGCTATGTGAAATTGTGACTATATTGCTATGTTTTTAGCTATAAATCTTTGATCTACTGTAAGATTGGAGAAGGTGTTTTGATGTATATTTCTTAAGAGTGTTTCAAGGCGTTGATTGATGGTTTTACAATGAATTATCTTGCAAGATTTCATCTCTATATTTCATGATTTTATACTAGCATTACACACCCACTAAGTGCTTGATAAAATGTCCGGATGTGGTTTCTTGAGAAGTTGAAGATCCAAAGCATAAGAAATGATATGATTGACTATATACTAATGAAATGAGCTTATGTATATGATATACTCTATATGAAGTGTTGTATTAGGCCATTCCCAATCAGGGGGGACTAAGAACCCAGATAACCTAGATAGGGGTTTGTCCTCATCAACCTAGGGAAGGGTTTATACTTCTCCACCTAGTGATGGGGTGGCAACATCACTAACCTAGATAGGGGTTTGCACTCATCAACCTAAGATAGGGTTTGTACTTCTCCACTTAGGTGATGGGGTAGCATTATCACCAACCTAGTGAGGGGTTTGTACTTCACCACCTAAGTGATGGGGCAGCATCATCACTAACCTACCAAGAGATTTGTACTTTGGAAATCTAGCTTGGTATCTTCTACACATATAATATCCTATATGAGCATGAGTTACTTAAGCATGTTTTATTTATGCATTGACCATACATGTCATATTGTTATATTATGCCTATTGCCTATTGTTATGCATTTTGCTATGATGCCTAAATTCTTATCACATTGCATCCTACATCCTTAGTACATTCAAGCGTACTAACCCATACTCTATGCCTACATGATGCCACCATGTAGGAACCAGTGCCCATGTTGATCATCCTCCTCCACGTGGCTAGTTAAACATTACTCAAGTTAGTTGGTGAGTCCTCCACTTCGGGGACCTTAGTCTATGTTGCTCTTACTACGTATTTAGACATTCTTCTTTATTGTCTATTTTGATCATGAGGGTGAGCCCGGTTACTTTATCTTAGCCCCCGCTCTTATCTATGTATTAAAGGTGTTTGTTGGACATGTTACGTATCTATGGTAAGAACATTGACTCTATTGTTCTTGATGTCTATGATATGAAAGTGCTTTCCCTTACCCCGGTTGTCCCACTTTATTATCTCTTGATGATTGATTTATTGTTTTCGACACCAAAGATGTGTAATGATGCTCTAAGAGGCTTGCTTGGGGTCCCTTCTGGTTCCCCTTGCGTCATGTCACGCCTAGGCCCTAGGTTTGGGTCACAAAAAACTTGGTATCAGAGTACTAGGTTGATAGATCCTTGGAGTCCAACACACCGCGTCGATTAGAGTCCTTTTCATGGTAGTGAATCGTGTCATGACTATGAATAGGAATCTATGAGGTGTTTTAGGAAATGCTTCCCTTCTCCATGTTCTAAGTCATACTATAGAATTGTTAAGTTTTCCCCCGAACGATTGTTCTTTTCTATGCTAGATCATACTAAATATTTGGCCCAAACTCCTCAGGAGCAACCTAACAATGGTGAGATCCAAGATGCTCTCACTATGCTTGCCCAAGTTGTAGCCAACTAAGTCAATCAAGGGGCCTAAGACCCTCATGCTACTACCTCGGGAGCTAGGGTAAGAGACTTCATGAGGATGAATCCTTCGGTATTATGTGAGTCAAAAGTGGATGAAGATCCACAAGAGTTCATGATGAGGTCTATAAAATCTTGAATATCATGGGTGTTGAGCTGAATGAAAAAGTGGAGTTGGCAGCGTACTAACTCAAAGGGGTATCCCAAATATAGTATGATCAATGGAAGGGTGAGAAGGGAATTGGTAATGTGGTGCTTTGGAAGGAGTTTAAATTGGCTTTCCTTGATCGGGTTTTCCCTCTTGAGATTACGGAAGCTAAGTTGGTAGGGTTCATGAACTTTAAACAAGGTGCTATGAGTGTGAGGGAGTATGCCCTCAAGTTTAATCAACTTTCAAAGTATGCTCCTCATTTGGTGGCCGATCCTAGATCGAGGATGAACAAGTTTGTGATGGGTGTCTCCGACTTGGTAAGTGAAGAATGTCGATCAGCCATGCCAATTAGTGACATGGACTTGTCTCGGTTGATGTTCTATGCCAAGAAAATGGAGCAGGAGAAATTGAGAAAGAGAAGGTGGCATGAGGCCAAGAGGGCCCATCTTGGGGGTAAGTTCCAAAGGGGTGTCTTTATCATCTTGTGAGGGTTAAAGATGTGGAGTCTAAAGTCACTTCTATAGAGTAGGTTCTGGTTGTAAATGAGTTTTTTGATGTTTTCCCTAATAACCTTCTTGGTGTTCCTCCCGAAAGGGAAATAGATTTTGGTATAGACCTCCTCCTCGACACTCAACCTATCTTCATTCCCCCTTACCGTATGGCCCCGGTGGAGTTGAAGGAGTTAAAAGAGCAATTGAAACATTTCTTAGAAAAGGGATTTATTAGACCTAGTCAATCACCTTGGGATGTTCTGCTGTTATTTATGAAGAAGAAGGATGGGTCCCTTAGAATGTGTATTGACTACTGGCAACTCAATAGGGTCACCATCAAGATTAGGTATCCTCTTCCAAGGATTGATGACTTGTTTGAACAATTCCAAAGGGCTAGCTTCTTCTGTAAGTTTCACTACCCAAGCGTAGGTCCTAGACATTACCGACGAATGGCGAACCTGACGGAACCCCAAACAAGTCTCATAGCATATCATCACACATCCTTGGTTGTGGAAGGAAGATAAATCAACATAAGAAACATAAATAAGGGAAATCGGGACTAAGGGAGAGAGAGACTTATATTTAAATAGCTTGAATATCATAAGTGAGTAAAGCTCAAGCATAATACATATCTTGTCCAACAACACCTCTAACATAGAACTTTGCGAGGGTCAAGAGAAGCAACTAGGCTCACCCACATAGTCAAAGTATACCAAAAAGGAAAGATAGTCTTTAATACATAGCAAAAGAACATAGATATTGCCCTCGGACATGAGGACTCATCAACTAGCTTGAATGGATACCACTAGCCAAGTGGAGGAGGAAGATGACCAAACGGAGCTCCAGTTCCTACATGGTAATATCATGTAGGCATAGAGTATGCGTCAGCATATTTGAATGTACTAAGTATATAGGATGCAATGCAACGATAAATAGGCAACTTAGTCAAAATGCATAATCATAGGCAATGGATAGCATAATAACAATATGACATGTATGAATGGTGGTTGAAGTAAAATCATGCTTATATAGAACATAGTTCATAAGTAGAAAGAGACCATCCTTTGGCTAATGGGCTTACCACCTCCCGTTCTAGGTGACTGAGGTATCAACCCCTCAATTTGGTAATTAACATACACCACCACCCTCTAAGGTGATTGAGGTATTAAACCCACAATTTGGTTAATGAGGTTTAACCCCTTAATTTGGTTAATGAGGTATCAACCCCTCAATTTGGTTAATGAGGTATCAACCCCTCAGTTTGGTTAATGAGGTATGAACCCCTCAATTTGGTTATGGTCAATTCAACATTACATAGAGAAATACCATATACATACTTTCCTTCTATCCTCGTCATAACATCATATACATACTCTTCTTTCATCATCATGCATACTTTTCACGAAATCAACACATATTCATCCTTCTTTCATCATCATAGAGTCATTCATAACATAAGACAAGCATTAGACCTTCAATTCCTCAAGAAACCCTAGCCGAACATTTTATCAAACACTTGGCGGGTGTGTAGTGCTAGTGTAAAATCATGCAATTTAAGAATAAAATCATGTAATAAAATCCATTGTAAAATCATCAATCAACACCTTGCAACACTCTCAAGCAATATACATCAAAATCCCTCATCAAATCCAACATTAGATCCAAGATTTATAGCTCAAAATATGCTTAAACAATCATACTTTCATAAACCCCAAATCATTGTGTAGTAAATTATTTAATATACAAAATCCATATGTAAAATTAACTTTAAATCACGCAATTTAAGTAGAAAAGAGGATTGGGCACCATGGGGGAAAAGACCCAATGGTTGGGACCCAATGGTTGACTTGGGAGAATTTCTTGAAAAGGACTTTAATGGAGACTTGAAGCTTGAGTGAAATCCTTGATGAAATCCTTAAGATTGGTCTTGAGCTTTGGACTTGAATTTAGGGTAAAATATGAGTCTAAGTGTTTGAGTGAGTATTGGGGAATGTTTAGGATGATAAAAGGGTGAAATAAGGCTAAATATAGGTACTTTCAAGAATGGAAACCGTTAGGCCCAAGACTTAAAAGTCTTGGACCGAAGTCAAGGAAAAATAGGACCAAAATGGACTGCTCACTAGAATTGCATTTTCTGCACAATCGAATTCCACAAAAATAGGCATAACTCCTTCATCCGAACTTGAAATGAGGTTAACCAAGAGCATTGGAAAAATAATTCAAAAAGATAATTTGATAGGTCATGGGCCACCCATTCCTTTGTGTTCTAAGAGATATTCCCCTTCAAAGTTGAGCCTCCTAAATCACATTTTTACGATTTTTGGATTTTGATACGGTTGCTCTAACATTCGGGTTAGACCTACTTTCCATTAAATTTGACCCCCTAAAAAAGAATATGAAGTCGGATTTTTGAAATGAATAAATTCTTTAAATATATGGAAATTATGATTCGGGGCACTTTCAAGGCACATTTTCAGACACTTTTTAAGGTCTTTTCAATAAGATTGATCTTCGATTCGAGTATCATCAAGTGAGGGTGAGGGGTGTGTGATATTCCTAAGATAGCCTTCCAAACTAGATATGGGCATTATGAGTTTGTTGTGATGTCTTTTGGGTTGACCAATGTACCATCCATCTTCATGGACCTGATAAATAGGGTCTTTAAATATTACCTTAATTCCTTTGTTGTGATCTTCATTGATGAGTTTTTGATCTATTCAAATAGTAGGGAGGAGCATATGGGGCATTTGAGGGTTGCATTGTAAAGATTGAGGGAGGAGAAATTATATGCCAAATATGACAAGTGTGAATTTTGGTTGAAGGAGGTTGCATTCTTGGGTCATGTGGTGGCGGGGGATGGTATAAAAGTGGATCCTAAGAAAATTTATATGATTAGAAATTGGCTTAGACCATTGACTCAGTTGGATATTAGAAGCTTCTTGGGCCTAGCAGGTCATTGTAGAAGGTTTTCTGGTGGCGGGGGATGGTATAAAAGTGGATCCTAAGAAAATCGATGTAATTAGAAATTGGCTTAGACCATTGACTCAGTTGGATATTAGGAGCTTCTTGGGCCTAGCAGGTCATTGTAGAAGGTTTTGTGAATGGATTCTCCTCCATTGCTTCCCCTATGACAAAATTGACTCAAAAGAAGGTTAAGTTTGTGAAGACGATGAATGTGAGAGGAGCTTCCAAACATTGAAAGACAATCTTGTGTCCACTCCTATATTGTCACTACCGGATGGGCTTGAGGGATTTCTGGTGTATTGTGATGCTTCTCGGGTTAGTTTGGGTTGATGCAAAATGGTAAGGTCATAGCTTATGCTTCTAGACAACTCAAGGTACATGAAGGGAACTAACCTACCCATGATCTAGAGTTAGCTGCCTTTGTGTTTGAATTAAATATTTGGCGTCACTACTTGTATGGGGTGCATGTGGATGTGTTCACCGATCATAAAGGCCTCCAATATGTCTTCACTTAAAAGGATCTCAACTTGAGGGAAAGGATATGGTTAGAACTTCTCAAGGACTATGACATGAGTGTGCACTATCATCCTGGTAAAGCAAATGTGGTTGCGGATGCTTTGAGTAGGGTGTCTATGGTAGTCTAGCACATGTTGATGGTAGTGATAGGGAGATGGCTAGGGAGTTGAATCAATTGTCTAGAATGGGGCATAGGTTGGAAAAGGTTGGTGATGATGGTGTGATGGTTGTTGATGGGTCTAAGTTTTCATTGCTTGATGAGGTGATAGCAAAACAAGATCTTGACTCCTCCTTGCTTGAATTGAAGGCCTTGGTGAAAGAGGGCAAAGTA
>JAPFFP010044565.1:0-12302 GCA_026153255.1 Solanum medicagineum | reverse complement strand
AGAGGGTGAGAGGTCGTACTAAGTTTAACCCTTGTACCAAGACCCTTTTGGAAGGACCTCCAAAAATGTGAAGTGAATTGAGCACCACGATCCGATATGATAGATAAGGGCACCCCATGAAACTTCACCAACTCATGAATGTATAATCTAGCATAATCTTCAGCCCCATATGTGGTCTTGACCGGCGGAAAATGAGTCGATTTTGTCATTCTATCAACCACAACCCAAACGGAATCAAAACCCTTCGTATTCTTCGGCAACCCAACCACAAAATCCATATTAATCTCCTCTCCACTTCCAACAGGGAATCTCTATGTCTTGTGCAAGGTCACCGGCCTTTGATTTTTGGATTTAGCTTGTTGACAACTACGACAACCAAAAATAATTTCGCAATGTCCCACTTCATCCCTTCCCACCAATACACATCCCTCAAATCTCTATACATTTTGGTAGAATCGGCGTGAATAGAATAAGAAGAATTATGGGCCTCATCGAGGATCCTTTCTCTCAAGACATCAACACAAGGCATACGCAACCTACCTTGGTACCTGAGGGCACCATCTCTCCCTTGGGAGAAAACCTCCACCTTGCCCTCTTTCACCAAGGCCTTCAATTCTAACAAGGAGGAATCAAGATCTTACTTTGCTTATACCTCATCAACCACTGAAGACTTAGAACCATCAATAACAACAACACCACCATTACCAACCTCTTCCAACCTAACTCCCAATCTAGCCAACCGAGCGACCTCCCTAGCCACCTCTTTATCATCACCATCAACATATGCTAGGATACTTATAAGCACCCTACTAAGAGCTCCAACCACAACATTAGCGTTATTGGCGTAAAACAATGCACACTCATATCATAGCCCTCAAGGAGTTCTAACCACCTTCTCGTTACCCCCAATTCATACCTATCATATTTAGCAAACATCTCATCCCCCAAGACTTGAAACACTACCCCCAAATAGTTCACAAGATCTAAATAATTCAATGCTCAACCACTAGAGGTCACCACAAACATGCCAAGGTAGGGTTTTAAGACCCTATTCATGAAACCCATAAACATAGATAGTGCATAAATCAACCAAACAACTCCACCACTATTCAAATGCTCACTCCTAGTTTGATAGGATACCTAGGGATCTCACCTACCCTCCTCCTCACTTGAAGAAAAATCCCAAACCAAAATTAATCTTAGAGAAGTGTCTAGCCCATTGTAGTTGACCAAATTGATCATCCATCCTTAACTATCATATTACAACCTTACGAGTCCTACACTCATTGGAAGCATGATGTGAAAATAGTGAAACCACCCCAAGGCCTCCAACCCAAACCAATTCCTTGAAGCGTCACAATACTCAACAACCCCCTTCCAATCCTCCCGGTAGAGCCAAGACAGGAGCGGACAAAAGCTTAACCTTCAAGGATTTAGAAACTCTATTCATACTCAATTGGTCCACTCAAATGAGCCTTACTTGGGGTCAACTAAACCGTAGGAGAAGCAATAGAAAGAAACCTATTCACAACGTCCGATAATAACCCGCTAAGCTCAAGAAGCTACGAATATGCGATGGATTCAAAGGTTTAGGCCAATCTCTAATCACCTTCGTCATACTAGGGTCCATATTAATACCATCACCGATACCACAAGACCTAGGAAGGAAACCTCTTGCAACCAAACTTATATTCCTCCTAGTTAGCATACAACTTCCTCCCCTAAACATTGTAGTACTATCCTCAAATGACCTATCCTCAAATGACCCACATGCACCCCTTCACTTTCGGAGGCAAACCAACATACCATCACCAAAACCATCATAAACATGATGAGGTAGGGTCTAATATTCATTAGACTTATAGACATAGTTGGTGCACTAGTGAAACCAAAAGATACTACCGCAAATCTACAATATCGGAAAGGACACTCAAGAACTCATCTACAACAAAAATAACCCGAATAGAAATAACTTAGGTTCAACATCCCTAATCCTTACAAGACAAAGAATGCAATCCTTAGAGACCAAACGTACCATAGTACAAGAAACGGACCTACCTCTCTTGCTACCACCTGACAACCTCCCACTCAAGGATGGGTTCATTAGAGAGTTGGATTCTAACACTACAGGCCCTACAATCAATGGATACATAATACGTGTGAAGCTAATCCACCCCAGCATGACATCAAATCCACCACATCAACGACGACAAGCCACAAGGCAAGACCTAAGGCAAGATGAACATGTAACAACACCTATGAACATTTTTAGAAACAACATACTCAACAAAGAGGTAGACACTAAAGGTTCACATAACAACTCGAGACACACAAGGAGCCCACTAGCAACCCAAAAAGGAATAATGAAAGAAATAGTGGCACACCGGACCTATCAATATATGCACATCAAATTCAAAGGAAATTTCAACATACCGACAATAACATCTGACACTTTATCCCCTCCTTGAGCTCCTTGATCAACATCACCACATTTACCCTTGTCGTGATCATATAGGCAATCCGGAATTTTGTGGCCCATCTCACTACCCTGAAACATGCACCTGTGCTCCTCCAAGATGTACAACCATGTTTCCTCCCACATTTTGGGCATCTAGGATGAGCCACTCCATCATCACCTCCTTTACTCTTATTGAGTTTACGAGGGCAATCCTTTACTTTATGACCCAACTCTCCACAAACATAACAAGCATCGGTACCTCTCAAGCATGGGTCGTCATGGCACCTACCACATCTTGGGCACCTAGCATAAGGCACCACACCACCTCTACCTTTGAGACTTTGGAAATTTCCTTCAATATGGGCCCTCTTGGCCTCACTACCTCTCCTCTTACCCATTGAAGTCTCGGGAGCACTCACTTATTGATAGAGCTGAGTTGCCAATTTTTTCACCTCTTTGGCCTATACCCATAGAGCACTGCGAACCTCCACATTTGATACCTCGCCGTCTTGAGTAGCTTGAGACATATCCTGAAATGTAACGGTTAGGGATTAGCAATAAACCCTAGGGGACCTAACTCTATAGCACGACATAGACAATGAAGAAGTGAAACATTTCCTAAAATGCCTCATAGCCTCCTATTCATAATCGTGACGTGCTTCACAACCATGAATAGGACTTTGATCGACGCGATGTATTAGACGTGGTGGACCTAACAATCTAGTGCTCTGATATGAAGTTTGTCATGACCCAAACTATGGCCTAGATGTGACACGGCGAATGGGGAACCTGAAGGAACCCTAAATATGCCTTTTAGGATATCATGCACACATCCTTGTTCGCAAAAATAAGAAAACAACAACAAGAGATAGTAAATAGGGATAATCGGGGCTATGGGACAACTTTCATGTTACAAACAACAAGAGTCAAGAGAGAGTCAAACTCATAGCATAATACATAACATGTCCAACAACACCTCTACTACATAGATAAAAGCGAGGGCCGAGACAAGCAACCGGGCTCACCCTCATAATCAATACATACGTAAAAGATGGATAGTCTTAGAAAATAGAATGAGACCATAAACATCGTCCCCGGAATGGAGGATCACCACCAATCTTGGAAGAAATCGTACTAGCGACGTGGAGGAGGATGCTCAGATAGGGCTCCGGTTCCTATATGGTGACATCATGTAAGCATAGAGTATGCGTTAGTACATTTGAATGTACTAAGTATGTAGGATGCAATGCAACAGTAAATATGCAACATAGGCAAAATGCATAATAATATTCAATAGATGGCATAATAGTAATATGGCATGTATGAATGTTGCTTAGAGTAAGTCATGCTTATATAGAACATATTATATGTGTAAGGAGAGACCACTGTTATATTGGTGGATCATCGTACCCTACCACCCTTGGTGACCGAGGCACAAACCCCCCAACATGGTTAGCAAGGCACAAACTCCTCGACATTGTTAGTGGATCCTCGCACCCTACCACCCTGGATGACCGAGGTACAAACCCCCCAACATGGTTGGTGGATCATCACACCCACAACCCTTGGTGGCCGAGGTACAAACCCCATCATATGGTTGTCAAGGTACAAACCCCTCAACATGGTTACCCGATGCGCAACCCCCGAGTAGGGCATGTCACATTCCAACACTATATAGGAGAAAATAATATACATACGTTCATTTCATCATCATATAGTCACTCAACTCATAAGACATGAATTGGACCTTAGATTCCTCAAGAAACTCATAACTACACATTTTATCAAACATTTGGCAGGTGTGTAGTACTAGTGTAAAACCATGCAATTTAGGGATGAAATCATGAAGGCAATCCAATGTAAAACCTTCAATCAATAGTTCGTAACACCCTCAAGCAATGTACGTCAAAACCCTTCATCAAATCTCACAATAGATCTTAGATTCATAGCTCAAACATGCAAAAACAATCACAATTTCATAAACCCCAACATAGTGTGCCGTGAATTTCATAACAAATAAGACCCATGAGTAAATAAACTTTCAATCATACAAATTTAGGTAAAGGAAACTTGGGCATCATGGGTGAAAGGATCCCATGAAGGAAACCCACATATTTTAGCTTTGGGGAATTCTAGATGAAGATTGGAAATGGAGACTTGAAGGTTGGATGAACTCTTTATGATTTGTAGAGGGTTTCGGCAATTGAATTCTAAGAGAAATATTAGCCTAAGTGTTTGAATGAGTATTGGGGTTATCTTGAATGATATGAAGGTAAAATAAGGCTAAGTATAGGTATTTTCACGCATGAGAACACTTAGACCCAAGACCCAAAAGTCTTGGACCGAGATAAAAATAACTGGGCGATTTTTACACTGAGGTGCGCCCCACTGTATTTCGCCATTTGAAAAATTGAAATTGTGAATCGTTCGCTCTAAAATTGGGGTTAGACCCATTTCCCACTAAAATTTTCCCCCTGAGCAAGAGTATGAAGTAAGATTTTTGATATCGCACATGGATTTTTAGATATATGGAAATTACGATTTTGGGCACTTTCAAGGCACATTTTCAGGCTCTTTTTGGGGTCATTACATATGGTACGTCCTTGGTCTCAAACAACAAGGTAAGGCCAAAACTTGGTACACAAGGCCAAGGGTTGCCTCAAGGCCTGTTTATATGGGTTGTGGTAAGCCACACGACCCGTGAAGGTGTCTATAAAGTTTCACCTTGGTCAAAAACTTTTCAGAACTAAAATCCAAGCACTATAAAGTCATGCCATGTCTGACCCCTTACATCTATAAGCATGGCAGTGCGGCATTCTTCATTGTTCAAGTTGGACACTCCCTACACAAACTTTTGCATTCTTGCCCTAGTATCGGCAACCATGTGAAGAGCATACTTTGAGAGGTTGTTGAACTTTAAGGAATACTCCCTGACACTCATAGAACCTTACATAAGGTCATAAAATCCATTACCTTTGCCACCCCTTAGCTCCATGGGAAAGAAACGGTGAGGAAGGCAGCCATAAGTTCTTCCCAGGAAATAAGCTCTTCATTCACTCTCTCCATCTTCCATTGAAAAAATAAGAATTGAGCAAGGTCCTTTAGTTGATAGGCCACAAGTTCCGATCTCTCCTCCAGTTTACCCACATATCAATGAATTCTTAGGGGTCTTCTTAAACTTTGGAGCTATAGAACTCTGGAGGTTCATCCTTGTGAAATCCCTCACCCTTAAGGCGGGGGTAGGAGCATGAAGATCTTGAAATCCTTGGTTCGCCATGACCCTTTCCAATAAGGTGACCACATTTTGGTATTCGGTATGAGTGACCCCTTCTTCTCCTTTGGAGACTTGTGGAGACGATGCGACCGGTTCACTCTCTGAAGTGGGAGATCTTTGTGTTGTTCGTCTTTGAGGTATGATCTAGAGGAGTATAAAACCATTCATTAGAATAAGGGAAACCATAACTTGAGTCTAAAGCATGACATAGAATATGAAGAAGTCAATCATTCCTAAAATGCCTCATAGCCTCTTATTATAGTTGTGACCAGCTTCACAACCATGAATGAGACTCTACTTGACACGGTGTGTTGGATTTTCAAGGACCATTTACAAACCTACTGCTTTGATACCTTTTATCATAACCTGAGCCCAGGGTCTTGATGTGACACGACGAATGTGAAACCAAAAGGTGCTCCGTCCAATCTTTTTCTTCAAATCATAAGCATACATTAGGTAAAGTAAGCAACTTATAAAAGAGTAAGCAATCGAAACATATCAATATCAAATTCATAGTTTCCCTTAGGAAACTTACATCTTTAGTCCAAAATATGCATCTACATCATAGGATCTTGTGGGGGACTAGTACATGCAACTAGCTCACCCACAAGATACAATATCAAAACAAAAGTCACAAAGTCCCGACATGGAAACATAACATGAACAAGGCTTATCCTCGAAGCATGGGAACTCACTAGCAATCTTCAAAAGCTTAAATCCAACTCTATCCACGAAATGGAGGAACAGTCCCATCGTTCGTTCCTATATGGTTAGATCATGTAGGAAAAGAAGTATGCATTAGTACGGGGAATGTACTAAGTATGTAGGCATGCCACGCATCAAGGAACAGTATTCCCTGATATCAATATGCATAATCATAAAAATAGAATAAGGACAAAATATTATAAGCAATGCATGTTTAAAACCATGTATAGAAGCATCATCAAAACTTTTCATAATCCTAGCATACATATGTGAGAATAAGACCATAATGGAATATAATGTCATGCAGACTATTACATAGAATCTTGATGTTCCCTCTACACTGAGTGAAAGAGGAGTCTACTTTTCCAAGTAGACTCGACCCTGCACTTTAGGCTTATCCTTAGCATGGCGACCATCACATGAACCTAAAATCCCACCCTATAAGCTTAACCTTAGCATGGTATCACGTGAACATACTACTAAATGAATCTATTAGCTAGCGTTATAGGCACATAATGATGAACCTACGGTGGCACGTAGTTATAAGACTTGAGGATCTATATAAGGACCCTTGGGGATAGTTCCCCTCACACAAGCTCATCCAATACTAAGTTATATCCCACGAAATAGTTTCACGACCCAAGCCTAGGGCCTAGGCATAACACGGCGAATGGGGAACCCGAAGGGTCCCAAGCAAGCCTCTTATGCATACATGCCACATCCTTGGTTGTGGAAGCATAACTAATCAATAAAAATATTATTCTAGGGGAAATTGGAGTTTGGATTCAAACTATAGGGATGTTATAGGGAAGAGGATTAGCATAAATAGATAACAAATAATATCTAAAGGGTGGGTAAGTATGACCTCATGCTATGGGGGTATTAGGGACATAGGACTTCCATCTCATCAACAACATACAACAACCATAAGAAGGGGACAAGGACTAAGGGAGTCTTCTATAATGCATAAACATAACAAAAGTCGAGCTCATAGCATACATACTATATCCAACAACACCTCTAACATGAGTTGAATAGGGGCCAAGACATCTCTTGGGCTCACCCTAAAAAGATAAACATCCATAAATATACAAGTCTTAATAAAGCATGAATGTAAATGGATATTGTCCCTAGAATGGAGGACTCACCACAAGCAATCTTCGACCAAGCCGTCTAACCACGTAGAGGAGGAGGACGAATAAGAGCTCCAATGCCTACATGGTGAGATCATTTAGGCAAAGGCATATGTGTTAGTACTTGGAATGTACTAAGTATTCGGGATGCAATACAATAAGAAACAAAATCCATAATTAAACAATATACATAGTCATAATCAATGGCTACAAGCTCAGTATGTCATGAATGATAGATGCTTAGTCCAAATATGCATGCAAAATCATCAAGTCACTAGATATATCAAATATAAGTTGGAGAGGACCATAACAGACATGTAAGACCAAGCGAGCTACTACTTGGAACTTTGATATTCGCTGTACACTGAACAAGGAGTGGACTACTTTGCCAAGGTAAACCAGACACTCACCTTACGGTATGACCTTTTCAGAAAGTGTCTCCATATACCCTTTACCTTACAGCATAGCCTTTTTGGTAGGTATCATCAATTGTCTTTACCTTATGGCATTACCTCTTTGGTAGGTATGAGCTCATATAGGGAATCAATAGCATAAACCTTTGGTGGCACATAGTTTAGGGACAATGTAAGACCAAATAGTTTAGGGATAATGGAAGACTACCAATTCGTCTCGGTGCTAGGTAACAATCCCACAAAATAATTGTATCATAATCATAGTTATATTAATCATAGCCTCAAAACAACATAATTTACTTCTCGGAGTAGCTCATTAAGACATAGATTGGAACATCAAAGATAGGGATTTACATCATTCTTAAGATTCATATCATGCTTATGAGTTCATAGCATACTTGTTGGCCCTCTTATTAGTCTCAATATCTCTTACATACATGTCTTGCCACGAGGCATTCATTCCATAAGAAACTTGACATGCATATTTAATCAAACCATGGTGGGTACATGTATATAATTTTAAATCATGCAATTCAAGAGTAAATGACATGAGAAAATTGAAATAGAATCATTTAGGTTTTACGGCCAAAAGGTTCTACTATGCATAGGGGGTTTCATCTGATGGAATTTTAGAAAGTCCTCATCTTCTGATCCTCAGGGTACGAGACTAGGTCTATTTCTCATAAAGTCATCTACGGCTCGCCTGCATGTTCGTAGACGTAACTTAAGAAATACACCCTTCACTGGAATTGCAAACAAAATCTATTTTACGACTCATAGAAGTACCCTATGGCCCATAAAGGGTCTTGTTAATCTTCAACTTTAACAAATTTTGCATATTTTGCCAAAAATAAAGCCAACCTTGAATCATGCAAAACAAACATTAAAGCACATCAAACCTACTAACATCGCACTGAGACTATAAAATTCCAAGTTTTAAGCATCATAAGTGTTGTATTTTGATAGCACATCAACACCCTCAACTTAAAATTATTTCTTGTCCTCCAGCGATGAACTCAATCTATATAAGTACCAAAGTAACACACAAACATCAATTTAATGGTATACATCTCATCAAACTTAAGCACAGATGCCCATACCATTTTCAAAACGGACTCAGATAGCTATACAGCAAACCAACATAGATCAATGCATATGACAATGCAACTATGATATGCAATTCAAGTTCCCTCACAGAATGAAGTCCCATATCTTACCCACAATGATGTTTTAATGTATAACCTTAGGACTATGCAAAATCACTCATTCTCACAAAAGACATTCATATATCATGCTTCATATCATTTGCTTGCCCCTACACTCATGACTAAGACCTTTGACTACTTGGAGTAGAATCACTTTAGGACTTTACAGGATTGTCACATAGGCTCACGGGGTGTTGGTATGATGTTTTGGGAACATAGTGACTAAAGGCCCTCCATGACACTGTGTTTTTCTACACTTTTTCCTTACCAATATTGTTACTTTTATTCTATTCTCCCTTTCTCCTATTTCAAGCTTTTCTAGCTGCTTTCTTTTCATTTTTCAGCTTTTTGCCTTGTATTTACACTTCATTTTTCTTTGTAGCTCATAACTAAGGCATCACTCACTTTTCTTACACCCAGTACATATTTTTCCTCCTTTTCCATGTGTTACTAACTTACCCCCTCATTTTGTGTTTTAACCATACACTAACCACCCTCAACTAGGCTTGTGGCTTGAGTTGAAGAGCACATTATCTAACCTCGAAATTAGGGTCACTTTTGGTAGCCACTCTTAATTTCAACTTTTTACCTCAGTCAAGGTGCACAATGTTCAAGGGAGCACCAGGGCCAATTTCAAGATTTTACAATTAATAAGGCTAGGTTACTTAGGTTTTTACAAAGAAAAGGTATATGTCAGGCTCAAATATTAGGATCAAGGGATATTTCACACATTTGGTTGATCATTTAGGCTAAGTGGACTATTATGACAATGGCTTAAGATTCTTTCCTAACCAACTAACCTAAAGTCTAAATTAGAGTAAAAGGGCAAGTTCTAAATTGAAACACAATACATGAATTTAGTAAATTAAGCTCACACTCACATGGCTTTGATTATACTATCAATTTTCATCTCAATTTTATCCTCACTTATCAGAACAAGCACTGTCAGCACAAATAAACATGCATGGTTGCTATCTAGATTAACTAATCAAAAATTTGGTGGATATTATTTTTTATAAAAAAGCACAAAACACATATATGCCACATATATCAGTACTATATGCTACCAATACTAGCTAAACATCCTAAACAAACCTGTTCAACAAAAAGTAAATATGCATGGGGAAAAAGAACATAGGCAAGAAAACCCCTAGGATTCAAAAATTGGGATAGTTATAGCCCAAGGCTACTCAGACTTCACAGAGGCTTATAACTACCCACACCCTATCAAAAAAGAGGTGCATTGACCTCAATGTACGCAAGAATAGAAAGCAAAGTACTAAGGTCAAAAGGAGTTGGGCGCCTAAGCACCAGTCTACCTTGGGTTGCCTCCTAGGTACCACCTGATTTATTTTCGAGGCACGACTTGGACAGCTTGGTTACTCAGACATCACCAAGTGTCCAAACTTCCTTCTTCAGATCATCTGGCCTCTTCATTGACTGACAAATATTGAAAACAACTTCTTCATCGTTCAATCTAAACCAAAGTTGACTAGCTTCCATATCCACTAGTGCTCGACTAGTGGCTAGAAATGACCTTCCCAATATGATGGAGACGCGAAGTCAACTTTGAAATTAAGGATCACAAAGTCTGCAGGGAATATGATTTCCCAACTTTGACAAGCACATCGTAAAGTATCTCTATAGGCTTCTTTATTTTGCAATTAGCCATCAGCAACAGTATGCTCGTCGGAGTAGGGGCTCCCAGTCCTAGCTTCTTGAAGACCACAAGGGTCATTAAATTTGTGCTGGCATTGAGATCACACAATTTCCTTGCAAACTCCACATCTCCAATGATGTAAGGTATGATTAAAGCGCAAGGATCTTCTCATTTTTGAACTAAGGACCTCGTAGCGATTGCACTGCAATGTTGAAGCTCTTAGGAGAGCTCCTGACTCCAATATGCTTGTTCATAACCAGGTTCTTCATGAACTTTGCATACCCTGGCATCTTTTCCAACACCTCTGTGAGAGGAATGTTGATGGAGAGTTATTTCAACATGGAGAGAAAGTGCTTGAAGCCCTTCTCCTTTTTTTTTTTCTAATTATCCTAGGGAAGGAAGGAGGAGGCCTAGGAATGGATTTCAACTTTTGTGCCACCTCTACAACATCACTCACCCCATCCTTTGCCACGATCATCTCTGGAATCTGCATCCTTGACCTTAACTGTATCCTCTCGAACATTATCCTTATCTACTAGCATGGGAGGTTTAATGGTACTCTTGCCACCATGAGTAGTAAGCGCCATGCACTTCCCTTCATTCTTTGGATTTTCAGCTGTGTTGCTAGGCAGTGTACCCCTTTGATGTTGATTTAGTTGAGTTGACACTTGAACAAACTGTTTCTTAAGATGTTTGATAGCAATTTTGATTTATACTAGAGATGTCAAATTTCATCCTTCTCAGAGTCTCATCCTGTGTCTCAACTTTCTTAAACAAGCAGACCAACATCTCCTCAACTCTAGAACTACTAGAATCGGTGTCTCGGTTGTATGGTGGCACATAAAGACCATTTTTTAACTATCTCTAATGCCCCATTCTGCATCTCTGTTTTGGCCCCTATTTTTGTCATAGTAACCCATTGCTCCCCAGCATATGCAAGTCTACGTGGTTTTAACATGTAATATAGTGGTCCTTATTAGGAGGCAAGATGTTGAACATAAGGGATTTAAACCAAAGTCAATTACCAATCAAAGTTATCGCGTTAAGTGTGTCTTTGTGAAAAATGATGAAAAGATTGAGTGGAAAGTTAAAGTAAACTAATTATAACTACTATGGTTAACTAGTTTGTGGTGAATTATCAAATTAAGTACGATTTTGGGATTGTAATCTGTTCAACACAATTCTAGACTTAATGCTTGCGCTTATGTCTGGGTTTCCTAATTATTGATTCCTAGGGTGAAAATTACCCAAACAGGGTTGCCCGCCTTTGTGGACCTTCCCTTATTAATTGTCTAACAACATTGGTGAGTGGGGATAGAAAAATCAATAAGGATGTTTTAACATTATATTCCTATATTTGAACCAAGCGAGGTGTAAGGGTAGTTGTCACGGGTCTCCGTTACACGAATCAATCTAGTTTCCTAGTTGAACAAGCTCCCTATATTACTGTGTTC
>JAPFFP010044564.1:0-12302 GCA_026153255.1 Solanum medicagineum | reverse complement strand
TTTCCTTTTTGCTTATCATCACTGTTTATTTACTTTAAGGCATACTAAAGGTACAAACCCCTCTTAATACGTATAGTAAGCACACAGTTATAGGTTGGTTCTCCCGGGCCTCATCAACAATGGGTGCCAGTCCTCCCTAACGGGACTTAGGGTGTGATAGACTCCATACCTGAGGAGGTGGTGCAGAAGTCACTTTTATTAGCGGCTATGCAGAGACAAAGCACAACACACCCCACCTTGAGAGGATACTACCGGCACTGCAGTAGAGGAGGAGAAATAGCCCCAGGACCCCACTGGTCAGACCAAGACTGGTGCATGAGCACCAAGATGTATGGCTTATTTTGACCCCAATTTTATCTTGACATTTTGGATACTTTGTTCTCTATTTATACAATCTTATTTTTATGTGGTTTTTGGTTGTATTTTAATTATATTTATGTTGGATGTTATTTTTACTTTTACTTTGGATGTTTATTTTTGGTTTTTAATGTATGTATGTATATATATCTATGTTATAATGTGTTGTTCTTGTTTTGTCTTTACTTTGAGGAAAAAGTATCATCTGTTGGTGGGGTAGTGGAAGTTATGGATTAAGGGAAGTCTGAGTAGCCTCAAGTCCATAACATCCCCTATTTTTTGATCCCAAGGTTTTCTTGCCCGTGTTTCTTTTTCCTTGTGGATGTTTATTTTTCTATTGAACCACATGTTTTAGGAAGTAGAGATAATTTGTAAATGCATAATAATGTATATTGTCAAATATATATAGTTCTTAAATTTTCTTTAGAATTTTGATGCAAAATTGGGCCCTCAAAATTTTTGAGGTTATGAGTATTGATGCATTCATACATTTTTGAGTATCTGGCAATATTTGTTATGATATTATGAAGGTAAGCTGAGACCGAAAGCATGACTTGTAAGTCTATACTTAATTGTGGATGCAACTGCCATGTGCATTTTATATTGACCCAAAACTTGCCTTATTACTCTAAAAGTTGGATTGATGATGTGATGGATATAGAAAGGATCTTAGGCCTTTCTTCTTTGAGTGAAACCACTTTTAGCCTAAAATAACCCACCATTTAAGTGAGAGAATGCCCTTTTCCACATTTTTGAGCTTATCATGTACTCATTCTTTCTTGATACCTTGCTAGCTTAACCTTGTCTGATGAAATACCTTGATATTGGCCCTGGCCTATCCTTGTGCATGTGAACCTTGATTGAGGCCAAAGGCCTAAGTTGAGGGTGGCTGCAGTTGGTGGCCCTGGTTTGAGGCATAGATATTTCGAACTTCACCTGAGGCTAAAAGCCTAAGTTGAGGGTGGCCCTTATTGTGGTAAAGTAATAATAATAAGGTGGTTAGTTGAGAAATCAAGAAAGAAGTAATAACGCATGAACCTAGTGAAGAAAAAGAAGAAAAGTTTATGTAATTGAGAAAAAGGTAGCAAAAGTGAGTTTGAAATAAAGGCACAGCTAAAGAAGAAAAGAGAAACAAAGCACTCCAGAAAAGTTCCAAGCAAGAAAACAAAGGTGGATTGATGAAAAAATGGTTGGATTATGGAATCAAAAAGAGTTGGTAAACATGATTCAAGAATATTTTTGGTCAGTGCTTTCCCAAAATGCCGCACCAAAGCACCCTGAGCCTATGTTACAAGTCGATAAGTCCTAGAGAAATCCAACTTCACTCTATAACCAAGCCTGAAGATGAGTATAGAGGTAAGCCTATGGTGTTAGTCAGTATGCATTGAATTTCAATTGTGAGAGTGAGAATTCTTCCTCAGTCCCTGATTTCTGAATGTTCTTGAGTGAGTATAAGGGACTTCTTTCTAGTGAGGGCATTTGCACTACTTGAGTGGCATATGACTATGCCAGTGATTGTGGAAGGTTGATGCTCCTTAGCTTATTAAAGTTGAATTTTCATGTACCTCATGTTGTTCTTGTTTTCTCAATAGCTTTGCAACTCTGTTCTAAAAGTAGTAGTTGGGTGCCTGAACCAAATAAGTTATTGTATATGCCATTGATATAGCTGCTACGTACTTCTCTTCGCCTGTATAGATTGAGTCATCGCTTGAGGACAAGAAACAATGCTAAGTTAAGGGTGTTGATGTACTACGAAATTACAGCATATTTGGTGCCTAAAACAAGGGATTTTGTGAGTTCTTAAAGACACTTTTTAGCACTTTGATGTATTTCTTTTTGTTAATCTTACAGAAAAGTTAGGTTGGCATGATTTTGAAGAAAAGTTGATGATTTAGCTGAAGCATAGGCCATAGGAGCCCACCTGCGAGTCGTAGTCCACATTACGAGTCCTAGGGTGGTGTCGTAACAAGAATCATAGACCAAACTGCCAAGTGAGGGTCACTCCTACGAGCCCAGCCTACAAGTTATAAGACACTACGGTTCGTATAGGTGGACTCGTAGCAAGAATCAGAGAAGCAAAATTTTGGACCAAAAACTGAAAAACAAGACTACGAGAGCAACATACAAGTCGTAGCTCAAGCAATGCCTCGTACCTATGGGTCATACCAGTTCAATCAAAGATGCCAATATCCTAATACGAGACATCGACTATGACTCGTAGGCCATGCTACGAGTCGTAACTGCTAAATTTATCAAATGCCAGTTGTTTTTTCTGCATAATTTTTAGGGTTGTTTTGTATATGTTATAAATAGTTAAGTTAGGTTTCTTAGAGAAGGAGGACGAGAGAGAGAAAAGAGTTGACACTTGTAAATGTTTGCCTTTGTCTTTGAGCTCTAAAATATTCTTCGAGAATATTTTATGGTTTCAACTTAGAGTATTATTTTCCCTTTGAAAACCCATTTTGTGGATTGCAAATCTTGTGTACACACTTTGAAATTTATCAAGCTTGTGGGTTTGCAATTTGGGTGCTTCACTTTCATTAAAGTGGGTAAAATTCTCAACTATGCCTATTACATGCATTTTTGTGTGTTTTATCATAGCCATAAGTAGCTAAGCACCCATAATATGGGATTGTCTGAACTATGGCTAGTTGAATTGAAATGACCTAGGTTTTGTGCATTTCTATGACTGGAGTTTTGCATGTATTATCTATTTCCCTTTGTTATTAATGTTGTTAAGTGGTGTCCAACGCCAAACCCTGCCTACTGTCATAATCCCAACCAAGGTAGTGATGAATAGGAAAAGAGAAGTAGATGACAGGATTTGGTTGATATGTTCCCTTCTAATCAACCAAACTTGGCCAAGGGGAGGTTGACTGGGATAATAGGAAACAATTAGTTGGCACGCCATGGTAGTCGACCGAGCGCCATGGTGAATTCGACCTTTACCTTCACAAGAGAGCTTGAAAAACCTAAGTTACCATCTTACATGCGATTCACCAACTATAGTTATGTTATCTAGGATATTTGAGTCAACGAGCCATGGGGAGCACAATTCCCAAGTTGTCCCCAAATTTGAGTGTTTTCTCACATTTTAGTTAGTGTTTATTTTATCTTTGTTTTTGAATCACATGGAACCCCCTCTCCCCAATTGGAGATTGTTTTTATAGACAATAGAAATGATTAGTGGTGAATACTTATAGTCAAGCCCTGTATTCCCTGTGGATTCGACCCTAGCCTCGATTATGTTAATTATTGAGAGCGACTATTTTCTTATTGGAGCATGACCATCAATCAGGCCACCCCGATTTCATATGAAGCAACCTTCCTTATGCCCCAATTTCAGATAGGATTCCACATATAACACACCATATCATATCACATAGTTTCTTCTCCTTACAGGCACCCCCATTTTTGAGACACTTCCCTTACGGGCACCCCTATTTCGAAAAGGAACCTTTGCTAGGCACATAGTTTGGGAATGAGAGAGAACCCTCATCCCATCAGTCCTAGGTCATCATCCCACAGGAATACTTATAGGATACGTCACACCACTATTTTTCCCCAACCTGCGTGGTTTTGAAAGATAGAGTTTTTCCAATTAAAGTGAATTTATTGAAAAGGGATTATATTTTATTTATTCAGAGTCACCACTTGGAATTGTGTTTTGATGTTCCATGTCACCTTAGTTAAATCCCTAATCAAAAGAAGTTGACTCTTTTATTATTGGTCTGTAAATACAAAGATCGGGTAAGGAATTCTATTGACTGAGGGGAATGTGTTAGGCACCCCTCGAGTCTCATGGTTCTAGCATTGTCTCTTTTATCGACCTATACTTGCTTTTAAATATTTTTGGATAAATTTTGTCTATGAGCCTTAATTCTTTCATTTTTTATTGAAAAGAAATGTATAAATTTTATAAATCTCAACTTAGATGCGTCGCTACGTTCTTCGTTTAGATGTTAGAGGCATGATGGACTTCTCAACATTTTAAGAATTCTCTATAGTCTAATTTTAATGTAGATTAAAGAAAATATAGATTATTAAATTCACTTGGGTCGTGGTGCATCACCGTATCCTTTAAAAAAATTAGTGGCTCCATAAAGATGTGCAATCATATTCTTCGTGGAGAATAAATTTTATCAGATTTGAAATACTTTCTAGTTGAATTGACATGAGGAGAATTATAATTAAGATACTGACATACAATTTGAAAATTTAAATATTAATGGAAAAATGGGAAGTTGGGTTTTGTCCAATCTAACCTAAATTATAATCAGTGAAGATAATTTTCTCCGTTACTTACATAGAACACAACAAAAATGAAAGATTAATATAACTAAATTTAACATGAAATTTAATCATAAATATCCCAACTTAATTTCGTTTAAGTTGATATTATTTTTTATCTTATCCTTTAATTAAAATAAATTAATCTAAAGGGAATGATTAAAAAAACTATTCAAATTAGATTATGCAAGGTATGAATACGTGTGATGTGTTGTAAATTTACAACACATTAGATGCCTCAAACAAAGGATTTGTGAGTTCTTAAAGCAACATTTTAGTATTTTGATGTGTTTTTGTGTTAATCTTGTAAAGAAGTTAGGTTGCCATGATTTTGAAGAAAAGTTGCAGATTCTGCTGAAACATAGGCCATATGAGCTTTTCTATGAGTGGTAGCTCATGCTACGAGTTGTAGGGTGGTGTCGTAGCAGGAAGTAGAGACCAAAAATCATAAATCTGCCAAGTGAAGGTCACCCCTACGAGCCTCAGCCTACAAGTCTTAAGACACACTACGACTCCTATAGGTGGACTCGCAGCAAGAATTAGAGAGACAAAATATCGGACTAAAAACTAAAGGCCAAGACTATGAGACCAACATACGAGTCGTAGCTCAAGTAACAACTCGTACTTATGGGTCGTACCAATTCATTCCAAGATGTTATGAACCTGATACGAGACCTCGACCACGACTCGTAGGCCAACCTATGAGTCATAACTACAAAATTTATCAGATGCTAGCTATCTTTTCTGCTTGATTTCTAGGGTTGTTTTTTAAATACTATAAATAGTTTATGTTAGGTTTTTTTAGGAGAGTTCGAACAGTAGACATCTCTTAGTAGAATTTTGCTGATTTTCTTAGATTTTAGAGTAGATTAGTGTTCTCTTTGGAAAAACTCATTTTGGGAACTGCAAATCTTGCCTTGTACTCATTGTTAATCAATCAAGCTTGTGGGTTTGCAACTCGTGGTGACTATCTCTTTCATTGTTATTGGTGAAACTATCAACTATGCCTCTTATTTGCATTTTTGTGTGTTTTGTTTTAGCCATGAGTAGCTAAGCACCCATAACTTGGGTTTATGGGAACCATGGGTCGTTGACTTGAACTGTCCTAGGTTTTGTGCATATTTATTATTAGGGATTCGCATGTATTTTTATTTCCTTTCATGATTAATGTTGTTTGGTGATGGCCAACACCAAACCCTGCCTACTATCATGATCCCGACAAAGGTAGTGACGAATAGGAAAAGAGAAGTAGATGATATAGGATTCTGTTGATGTTTTCCTATCAAATTGACCAAACCTGGCTAAGGGGAGGTTGACTGGGACAATAGGTAATCATTAGTTGGCATGCCATGGTAGCCGACCAAGCGCCATGGTGAAATTTGACCTTCACCTTCATAAGAGGGTTGGAAGAACCTAAGTTATTGTCCTGCATGTAATTCATTAATCATAGTTATGTTATCTGGGGTAATTGAGTCAATGAACCATGGGGAACACAATTCCCAAGTTGTCCCCAAATTGACAATTTTCCTGTAGTCTAGTTAGCATTTATTTTGTGTTGTTTTTGAATCACAACCCCCCCTCTAGAGATGGTATTTATAGATACTAGGAATTATTAGAAGTGAAATCTTATAGTCAAGCCCTGTATTCCCTGTGGATTCGACCCTAACCTCGGTTAGGTTAGTTACTGATAGCGACCGCTTTCTTGTTGGAGTGTGACCATCATAATAAAATCATGGCACCATTGCCGGGGAATACGGCTAGGTTTGATTTTATTTCACTATTAGTTAATTCTAGTGTTAATTTCTAAAGTCTCTTGTACTTTGCTTTTGTTTTGTTTCTGTTGTTTGATTTCTTTTGCATTGTATACTAGGTTGTATGCCCAACACAAAGAGCCAAGGCAATCCCTTACCCTAAATTTAGAGATCCATCAACTACCAAGAAGGATGGATCAAGTGAATGAGGCCATTGAGGTTGAGGAGGATATGCATTTTAATGAGGAAGACATAAAAAGAGAGGAGAATCTATCACCAAGGGTTAATCGGCCACAGCTCAGAGACATCAATGCCAATGCTTACGACTGGAATCAATACTTTCTAAACCCTATGACGATGGATGTTACCGATTCTATACTACTGCCCCCTCTACCAGAAAAACCTAAGTTCGCAGTATTAAGTTGATTGCTCTAAATACTGCAAGACCATGGCCTATTCACCAGGTTACCATCAGAGGATCCCTACCTTCATCTCCAAAATGTCGTCTTCGTGTGCAAAAGTGTCATGGGGACACAAAATATTTCTATTGACGTTGTTGGATTGAGGGTGTTCCCATTGTCACTGACTCCCAATGCAGCAATATGGTTGTCTGAACTCCCTCCGGGTACCATTACGAGTTGGGCTGAGCTGTAGAGGGTGTTCCTAGAAAGATATTTCCCAAGGTCGAAGAAGCTGAAGCTTAAGGACCAAATTAATAACTTCGAGCAATTGCCTGGAGACTCTCTTAGGACTATATGGTAGAGATTCACCAAAAGCTTGAGAATGGTCCCTGATCATAAGATTGTTGATGATGGTTTGGTCGAGATCTTTTTACAGAGCACTTGATAATACTAGCAAAATATGTGCCAACACGATCATAGGAGGTGTTTCTCTTGATCAACCATTTGATTTAATGGCAGAAAGACTGGAACAAGTGGTGAAGAACAACATAGCATAGGGTCAGAGTGAATGTGGTAATACAAAGAGTTCTTATGCAGTTACCACAAATAGTGAGTAAGCAAAAGTGAATGAAGAGATTATGGAGTAACTTGCTCAACTCTGTACGAGCATGGATTTGGTTTTTAAGCAAAATCAAGCTAGCGTGAAGGCAATAGCTCACCAAACCCAAATTACTCCTGTATATGATGATCAATTCTTTGATGAGGATGCCTGTTATGTAAGAAACCAAGCGGCGGGTTTCTGGAACAACTCCCAAGGTTCCAATTCAAACTATTGGAGGGAAGGTTCCGGGAAGCAAGGTCAGAACTTAAACTGCGATGGGGTATACAGAGATAATAGGCTTGGATATTATGAGAGAGAGTTCCAGACGGGGAATAGGGGAGAAGAGAAGGCTACAGAAATGGTCCCCACGTACCACCAAAAAATCGTGATGTCGGATCAAGTAGTTCAAGGATTGAAGAAATGTTCGATAAATTGTTGAAGAGGGAAGATCACTATGATGAGAATTTGAAGGGGATGAAGGCTGATATTTCAAGTATAAACTATAAAATAGAGTCTCATTCCATGGCAATCAAGCAACTTGAACAACAATTCGGACCAATATCTTCACAGTTGAACCAACGCCAGAAGAGCACCTTATCAAGCAACATGGTTCAAAAGCCTAAAAATGAAGTGCATTGCATAGCAGTGCTGACAAGGAGTGGCAAGAGCACAATAGATCCTTCTATGCCAAAGGTGAAGAACGGGAACTATAAGAAGAGAATAAATGAAGTAACCCAAGCATGCAACGTAGAAAATCTATCCAAGAAGTATAAAACCTTTCCTAGGCCTCCTCCTCATTTCCCTCAAAGGCTTGGAAAGAGAAAGGAGGATGATAAGTTTGAACATTTTTTGGCAATACTAAAAAAATTGTCAGTAGACCTTCCTTTAGTTGAGGCCCTTGAAAGGATGCCAGGACATGCCAAATGGCGAAGGATCTAGACAAAAAGAAGCCAAAAGTGAGTCAATACCTCTCCAGAGATGTTCAATACTATAGTGCCATCACTACAAAATCATTGGAGCAAAAGCGCGAAGACCTAGGTACATTCACCATACCATGTACTGTAGGAGAACTAGCATTTGCTTAAGCACTTTCTGATTTGGGAGCTAGCATCAGTTTAATGCCTCTCTCCATATTAAGAAAGCTTGGTTTGGGAAGCCTTGTCCCCTACAAAGATGCGGTTGTTGATGGCAGACAGAACAGTCAAGAAACCTATAGAGATTTTGTATGATATGTTGGTAAAGGTAGACAAATTTATATTTCCTACGGATTTTGTTATACTTGACTATGAAGTTGATTTTGCAGTTCTAATCATTTTGGGAAGAACCTTCTTAGCCATAGGATAAGCATTAGTAGATATATAGAGAAGTTTACTCACTTTCCGGCTTGGTGAGGAAGCAGTGGTGTTTCAAGTGGGTCAGCAGGATGAGAAGAGTTCGGAGTTCCAAGTCATCTCAATGATTTCATCTGATGAGGAAGATAAAGCCAAAATTCCTACAAAATTGAGGCTTGGTGTGAATCCTTTGGAAGTCATGTTGATGAATTTTGAGGAAACATTCCTGATTATGAGGAAACGATAAATGCTCTTGGAGTATCATTTGGGCAAAGATGGCAGATAAGGTTGGAGTTGGATTTATGCAACAAGAAGACACCACCTACAAAGCCTTCTGTAGAAGTGCTACCAGAGTTAGAGTTAAAGGCACTACCAGCACATCTGAAATATGCCTACTTGGGAGAGAATAATACATTACACGTCAGCATTGCATCAGATTTAAGTGAAGCGCAAACAGAAGCCCTAGTCTCAGTTCTCAAGCAGTATAAGCGAGCCATTGGATGGACAGTTGCAGACATCATTGGCATTCCCCCTGGGATATGCTCTCATAAGATTCAGTTAGTCAAAGACTACAAGCCGAGTATTTAACATCAAAGGAGGTTGAACCCCCCAATGCAAAAGGTTGTGAGGAAAGAAATTATCAAGTGGCTAGATACGGGAGTAATCTACCCGATTACTGACAGTGAGTGGATGAGTCCAGTGCAGTGTGTTCCAAAAAAGGGAGGTATCACAGTGGTGCCTAATGCAAAGAATGAGTTGATCCCCATGAGACCAATCACCTGATGGAGAGTGTGCATGGATTATAGAAAATTAAATGCTTCCACTGAGAAGGACCACTTTCTTATGCCCTTCATGGATCAGATACTCGACTGATTGGCAAAAAAAGGATGGTATTGTTTCCTTGATGGGTACTCCACTTACAATCAAATTGTTACTGCACCTGAGGATCAGGAGAAGATAACGTTCACATATCCCTATGGTACTTTTACATTTAAGAGAATGCCCTTTGGACTTTTTAGCGCTCTAACCACATTTCAGAGATGCATGATGTTTATCATTTTGGACATGGTTGAAAGCACTATGGAGGTGTTGATGGATGACTTCAGTGTCATTGACCAGTGTTTTGAAAAATGTCTTTTGCATTTGCGTGATGTGTTGAGAGTCAATTGGTGCTAAACTGGGAGAAATGTCATTTTATGGTCAAAGAGGGGATCGTGCTTGGTCATAGAATTTCAGGCAAGGGAATTGAGGTGGATAAAGCAAAAATTGAGGTGATAGAAAAATTGCCACCACCGTTCTCAGTAAAAGGTATCAGAAGCTTCTTAGGCCATGCCGGATTTTATCGTCATTTCATAAAGGATTTCTTCAAGATCTCACAACCCTTGTCTAAGTTGCTAGAAAAAGATGTCAAGTTTGTATTTGATGAAGCATGCATGCAAGCCTTCAAAGAATTGTAAAGAAGGCGAACTACAATACCCATTATTGTAGCTCCGGATTGGTCACAACCATTTGAGCTAATGTGTGATGCGAGTGGAGTGGCACTCGGCGTGGTGTTGGGGAAACACAGAGAGAGAGAGTCTAACACCTAATCTATTAGGCTAGCAAAACACTAAATGTGGCTCAAAAGAATCACACCGTGACCGAGAAAGAATTGCTTGCATTATTGTTTGCATTTGAAAAATTTCATTCGTACTTGTTGGGAGCTAAAGTGATTGTGCACACAAACCATGTGACGCTCAAATATATGATGGCAAAGAATGATGCAAAGCCAAGATTGATTAGGTAGGTACTTCTTTTGCGGGAATTCAATTTTGATGTGATTGATAGAAAAGGGTCAGAAAACCAGGTGGCCGATCACCTTTGTAGATTGGAAGATGAGGCTATAGTGAAATATTATGATGGGATGGGCATAAATGACTCGTTCTCTTATGAAAGATTTATGGTAGCATCACATCATCTTATACCTTTGTTTGTAGACTATACAAACTATTTTGTGAGTGATATAGTGCCCTCTGATTTAAACACCCATCAATGTCGCAACTTTATGCATGATGTAAAGATGTTCTTCTAGGATGAGCCATATTTATTTCGCATCTATGCTGATGGGATCATTCGTAGATGTGTCCCAGAAGTAGAGATGACGAGCATTCTGAAGCATGTCACTCTTCATTGGTGGGTGGCCATCACAGTGGAGCTTGAACTGCTTATAAGGTGTTGCAATGTGGCTACTACTGTCCATCTATTCATCAAGACGCACATCACTATGTAAAGTCATGTGATAGATGTCAAAGAGAGGGTGGAGTTTCGCGAAGGCACAAACTTCCCCTCAATACTATTTTGGTCATCGAATTGTTTAATGTTTGGGGCATTGATTTATGAGACCATTTGTTAGCTCGCATGGTAACAAGTATATTCTGGTTGCAGTTGATTATGTCTCCAAGTGGGTGGAGGCCATAGCTCTATCGAACAATGAGGCTAAGAGTGTTACAAGATTTCTTCGAAAGAGTATTTTCTCCAGGTTTGGTACACCTCGGGAAATTATTAGTGATGGGGGTTGTCATTCTGTAACTGACTGTTCAAAGCCCTCCTTGAAAGATATGGTGTGAAGCACCATGTGGCAACCCTGTATCATCCCCAAACTAGTGGTCAAGTGGAAGTATCGAATAGGGAAATAAAGCAAATCTTATCCAAAATGATGAATGTGCATCATATTGATTGGTCAAAGAGGTTGGATGATGCTTTATGAGCCTTTTGGACTGCCTTCAAAACTCCAATAGGAATGTCTCCTTATCAACTGGTATTTGGGAAGGCCTGCCACTTGCTGGTTGAACTTGAACACAAACCATTGTGGGCATTGAAAAAATTGAATCTAGATTGGCATGAAGTTGCAATCTCTAGGTTAATGTAAGTAAATGAACTTGATGAGTTTAGACTACGAGCCTGTGAGAGTTCCGCCTTGTACAAACAACGAATGAATGTTAAGCATGATCACAGAATTGAAGATCGCCAGTTTGCCCTTGGAGACATGGTATTGCTTTACAACTCAAGGATAAGGTGGTTTCATAGAAAACTCAAATCTAAATGGATGGGGCCTTTCAGAGTTGCTGCGTTTTTATCCATGGTGATATCGAGTTAGAGAGTTGGGATGGAAAATATTTCAAAGTCAATGGACAAAGGGTAAAAAGGTATATGAGTGACTTGGCAGAGGTAAAAACAGTTGAATATTGGGACCTTGAAGAGGCATAAATGCAACAGCTTATCGTCGTGCCGTGACATTAAACCAGGCGCTTTTGGGAGGCAACATAAGGTACGCCCCTTGCATCTGTTTTGTTTTTTTCTTTACTTAGAGGACAATGTATCATCGTTTGGTGAGGTGGTGGAAGTTATGGATTAAGGTGAAGTTTGAGTAGCCTCAAGTCCATAACTTCCCCTATTTTTTATCTCAAGGTTTTCTTGCCGTATTTCCTATTCCTTGTGGATGCTTAATTTTCGGCTAAATCGGCATGTTTTAGGAAGTATAGATGATTTGTAATTGTATAGTAATGTTATTTTATGACATATATATAGCTCT
>JAPFFP010044563.1:0-12303 GCA_026153255.1 Solanum medicagineum | reverse complement strand
ACCAAATAATTGTACCATTTGGACAATTCATCCTTCTTGGGCTTTAGCTCTTCTTCCCCAACAAGACACTTTTGGATATGCAATTGAAGCCCATTGAGCTTATCATTTAAGCTCCTTGGTTTGAGATCTTGTTATGGGCCACCTTTGATCATCTAAAGCTTCATCCTTTTCATCCTTGTCCTTCAATGGAATAGACCTTCGTATGATGCTATCATTTCTTTCCTTTGAATTCCCCATATCTTAAATTAGTTTTTATCTTTCTTTTTTTGGTTGTTGATTACACATTCTAGTATTCCCTCTATCTTAGTATTGTTTCTAACCTTGATCCTATCACCATATCCACATAGCACAAGCAAGCTTTTCTTGAACTCCAAGGCTTGCCACCCCCTTGTAAGGTGATTGAGGTACATACCCCTCAACAAGGTAGTATGGGCTAGCCACCCCCCGACAAGGCGATTGAGGTATATACCCCTAAAAAAGGTAGTACGAGCTTGCCACCCCCGACAAGGCAATGGAGGTACATACCCCTCAACAAGGTAATATGGGCTTGCCACCCCCCGACAAGGCAATTAAGTTATTTACCCCTCAACAAGGTAGTACGAGCTTAACACCCCCCGACAAGGTCTTTGACGCTTAACACCCCGTCAACAAGGTGATTGGGCCTAACACCCCCTAATAAGGTGTGGTCAACTTACAACACCATAGATACTTTCCATGAATTCATCACATATATACATTACTTTCATCATCATAAAGTCACTTGACTCATAGGCCAGGTAATAGATTATCAATAGCTAAGAATCCTTAACAGGACATATATTAAACACTTGGCGGGTGTGTAATGCTAGTTCAACATCATCAATTCAAGTGTGAAATCATATGAGAAAACTCAATGTAAATCAACCCACCAACACTTGGTAACACTCCCACGCAGGATACATTGAAACCCCTCATCAAATCTCGTAATAGATCTTAGATTCATAGCTCAAAATACGCTTAAACAGTCAACATTTCATGAAACCCCAAAATAGTTTATGATCAATTTCATGTTAAGAGATACCCATAGATAATCCATCTTTAAAACATGCAATTTACATAAAAAGGAAGGTTGGGCACCATGGGTGAAAGGACCCAATGGTTGAAAACCACATACCTCAACTTTGGAGATTTCTATAATGAAGATTTGAATGAGAACTTGAAGGTTGAATGAAATTCTGAGATCCAAAAATGAGTTTGGGACACTTGAATTTGGATGAAATATTTCGTTAAGCGTTAGAGAGGGTTTTGAGAGTGTCTTGAGTGATATTGGGTTGAAAGTGCTTTTATGCATAGGAGGGCATGAGCCCAAGACCCCAAAGCCTTAGGCCGAAATAGTGAAACTGGGAACAAAAATTCATATCTCTGTGCCCCTGGCGCGTCGCACCTCGAGCACGGATCGACAGTGGATAAGCAAAATTTTAAAAAATGAAATTTTTCTACGGTTGCTCTAAAATCGGAGTTATACCCATTCCCCACTCGATTTTCCCCACGATCACAAATATGAAGTCAAATTTCGATATCATGCATTGATTTTTAGATATATGGAAATTACGATTATGAGCATTTTCGAGGCACATTTTCGAGCACTTTTTGGGGCGTTTCAATATCTCTTCCATGGGAACATTCATCCCCGAATGTCGAGGAAACATACGTAAGATAAGTAATCAAGATGATTTCAACCCAACATATGAATGCAACAATTTATTTTAACATCATTTTCAAAAACCTCAAAATGAGTGTCAAAAAAAACCATAGACATGCCAACATGAACACGAATGCATGCAAATGACAAAAAGGCTGAAACTTAAGACTTGAAATCACATAGGGGACTTAAAGTACCTTAGGTTTGAGTACAGTGGAAGAGATATTTATCACTTTTGCATGTCTGCCTCGGCTTCCCATGTGGCATTTTTAACTTGTTGGATCCTCCAAAGGACCTTAACGGAAGCCGCATCCTTGTTCATCAACCTCTTCACTTCACTATCAAAAATTTCTAATAAGGCCTCTTCATAGGTCAAATTGTCTTTAACCACACCCACAACACCTAAAGGCACAATAGCACTTGGATTACCCATACATTTCCTTAACATGGACACATAGAAGATCGGATGGACCACATTTGTATTATTGGGCAATTCCAACTCATAGGCCACCTTACCAATCCTGCTCAACCCTCAATAAGGACCCACAAATCTTAGACTCAATTTACCCTTTTTACAAAACCAAACCAACCCTTACATGGGTGAGACCTTCAAATAAACCCAATCACAAACCTTAAATTCAAGATCTCTTCGCCTCACATCGTCATACGACTTTTGTCTACTTTGGGTTGTTTTCAATCTTTCCCTTATCAACCTCACTTTCCCCATGGCCTCCATAACCAAATCCGGAACTAAAAAAGCCATCTTCCCAACCTCAAACCATCATACCGGGGACCTACAACGTGTACCACAGAGAGCCTCAAAAGGATCCATACCAATACTAGAACGATAACTATTGTTGTAACCATACTCAATGAGTGAAAGATGTTCATCCTAACTACCCTTATACTCAAAAACACAAGCTCTAAGGATATCCTCAAGTGTTTGGATAGTTCTTTCGGCTTGGGCATCCGTTTGAGGGTGAAAGGCCGTACTAAGCTTTACGTTGATACCAAGACCTCTTTGGAAAGACCTCCAAAAGTGAGGAGTGAATTGAGCACCACAAACTGAAATGATAGGCAAAGGCACCCCATGCAATCTAACCAACTCATCAATGTACAATTTGGCATAATCTTTGGCACCATAAGTAGTTTTGACCAGTAGGAAATGAATTGACTTTGTCATTCTATCAAACACAACCCATATAGAATCAAAATGCTTCCTAGTCTAGGCAACTCAACCACAAAATTCATTTTAACTTCCTCCCACTTCAAAGTAGGAATCTCTATATCTTGTTCTAGGCCTCCTGGCCTTTGATGCTCGGCTTTCACTTGTTGGTAATTATGTCAACCAGATACAAACTTAGCAATATCTCTCTTCATACCACCCCATCAAAATGCTTCCCACCAATCTCTATAAATCTTTGTAGAATCGGGGTGAATAGAATAGAAAGAATTATGAGCCTCATCTAAAATCTTCTTTCTAAACTCATCAGCATTAGGCACAAAAAACCTACCTTGGTACCTAAGGGAACTATCTCCCCTTTAGGAGAAAACCTCCACCGTACCATCTCTCACCAAGGCCTTCAACGCTAACAAGGCAGGTTCAAGATCTTGCTTTTCCTTCACCTCCTCAACCAATGAAGATTCAGAACCATCAACAACCACTACACCACCATTATCAACCTCTTCCAACCTAATCCCCAATCTAGCCAACCGATGAACCTCTCTAGCCACCTCCTTGCCACCATCATCAACATGAGCTAGGCTAACCATAGACAACCTACTTAAAGCATCGGCCATAACATTAGCCTTACTGTTGTGATAATGCACACTCATATAATAATCTTTAAGAAGCTCTAACAAACTTCTTTGTCTCAAGTTGAGATCTATTTGGGTGAACACATATTGGAGACTCTTATGATCGGTAAACTCATCAACAAGGACCCCATACAAGTGATGATGTTGAATTTTCAAAGCCAATACCACGGCGGCCAAGCTATCACCTTAAGTTGTCTAGAGGCATAAGCTATAACCTTACCATTTTGCATCAAAACACACTAAAACCAATTCTTGAGGCATCATAATACACCAAAAACCCTTCCAACCTTTCCGGTAGAGAAAAGATAGGAGCGAAGAGAAGCTTATCTTTCAAGGGTTTGGAAATTCTTTTCACACTCATCAGTCCACATAAATTTTTCCCTCTTTTGGGTCAACTTAGTCATAGGAGAAGCAATAGATGAAAACCCATTCACAAACCTCCGGGTAATAACCCGCTAAACTCAAGAAACTTCTAATGTCCGATGGAGTCAAAGGTCTAGGCCAATTTGTAATCACTTCCATCTTTTCAGGATCCACCTTGATACCATCACCCTACAACATATGACCCAGAAAGGCAACCTCTTTCCACCAAAACTCACATTTTTCATATCAGGCATACAACTTCTCCTCCCTCTAGATTTGCAACACCACCCTCAAGTGATCCACATGCTCCTCCTCACTATGGGAATAGATCAAGATATCATCAATATATACCATTACAAAAAAATTAAGGTAGAATTTAAAGACCCTATTCATAAGATCCATGAAAATACCCACTGCATTAGTCAACCCCAAGGACATATACACGAATTCATAGTGCCCATACCAAGTCCAAAAGGCCGTCTTGGGAGTGTCACACTCCCCCACCTTCACTTTCTGATACCCAGACTGAAGATCAATCTTAGAGAAGTAGTTGGTCAAAAAGTATCATCTATCCTTGGTAGAGGGTACTTATTCTTTATGGTGACCCTGTTAAGTTTCCACTAATCAATGCACATTCTAAGGGAACCATCCTTCTTCTTCACAAATAACACCGCATCAACCCAAGGTTATAGGCTAGGCCTTAATAAAACCCTTCTGCAACAAATCCCTCAATTGCTCCTTCACCTCCTTTAACTCCGTCGGGGCCATACGCTAAAGGGGGGTAGAAATGGGTTGAGGTCTATGACAAAATCTATTTCCCTTTTAGGACGAACACTGGGAAGCTCATCGGAAAAGACATGAAGGAATTCATTAACCACCGGAACCGACTCTATGGGAAGGACTTTGGACTCGACATCCTTAACCCTCACAAGATGATAGAGATAGCCCTTAGAAACCAACTTTTGGGCTTCAATGTAAGAAATAAATCCACCCTTGCCCACCACTTCAAGACTCTCCCACTCGAGGAAGGGCTCTTAGGGAATTGGAATTTGACCCTAGGGGTTCTACAACAAATAGAAGCATTATATGCATGCAACCAATCCATCAAAGTATGACATCAAACTCCACTATATCCAACTCAACAAAATCATAAGGCAATATTATATACAAAACAAATATGGGACAATTTCTATAGACTCTTGTAGCAACAATGGGTGCACCAACAGGAGTAAACACTTCATATGGCTCACACAGCAATTCGGGTTTAACACGAAGCTTTTTGGCAACAAAAGGAGTAATAAAGAAAGAGTGGAACCCGGGTCTATCAATGCATACACATCAAAATCAAAAAATGTTAACATATCGGTGATGACATCGGGCACCTCATCTATCCCTCTTCTCCCTTGTAGAGCATAGAACTAATTTTGCCTTGCAATACCCCCTTATTAGCCTCCCCTACCCTCTTGTTGGCTTCCTCTTCCCCTAGGACCTGCATTTGCACATTGGCCTTGTGTACGAATATCTGTACCTTTGTTTTGATTACGAGGACAATCAATCATCTTATGCCACACTTCTCCACAACCATAACAAGTATTCGTGTTCCTCAAACATGGGCCATTATGGCCTCTACCACACCTTTAGCATATGGGGTTAGGCACCAAACCACTTCTACCTTGGAATCTTTGATTATCATTACAAAATCTTCTATTAGGAGCATTAGAAGACCCTTGGCCTTGCAACTTATGGCCTTGAGGAAACTGGCCACCCTTAGGATTTCGGAATCCACCTTCAAGATGGACCCTCTTGGCCTAACCCATTCTCCTCTTTCTCAACTTTTCCCCTCTAATTGTTCGGCATAAGTCATAAGGCGGGAAAGTCCATATCACCTATCAACATTGCGGCATGACATTCTTCATTTACCATGTCGGACACACCCATCACAAATTTATTCACTATAAACCTTGGCTCGGCCACCAATTGTGGAGCATATTTGGAGAGTTGGTTGAACTTGAGGACATACTCCCTCACTCTCATCCACCCTTGCTTTAGAATCATAAATTCCATCATTTTGGCCTCCCTTAGCTCAAGAGGGAAGAACTAGTCATGAAATGCTACCTTGAACTCTTCCCAAAGGATGACATTATTATTCCCTTTCTCCACCTTCCATTGGGTGAACAAAATTTGATCCACCCCCTTGAGTTGGTAGGTCGCCAACTCTGCTTTCTCCTAATAACTAACACCTACAATAGACAACACCTATACACCTCATCGAAAGGTTCTTGACGATCCTCATCCACTTTTGACCCATGGAACTCCAGTGGGTTCATTCTTGTAAAATCCCTCACCCTATAGGCAAAAGTAGGAGCATGAGGGGCCTGGGCCCCTTAGTTGATTTGATTAGTCATGGCATAGGCTAGCATTATAACAGCATCCCGAAGCTCTTCATGGGCCACAAACCCATCTTAAGGAGCTGAGGAGCGGGAGGGGCTGATTTCTCCTTGGGTGAACGAGCTCTCCTTAGTCGTCCTCTTCGAATAGACATGATCTAACATAGTAAAGAATATCTTTTAGGGGAAAAGCGTTACCTTAACTCTATAGCATGACATAGACCATGAAGAAGGAAAATATTTCCTAAAACTCCTCATAGCCTCTTGCTCATTGTTGTGGTGCACTTCACAACCATGAACAAGACTCTAATCGACTTGGTGTATTGGGTTTAGAGGACATCTAACAACCTAATGCTTTGATACAAAGTTTATCACGACCCAAGACTAGGGCATAGATGTGACACGGTGAATAGGAACTCGAAGGGACCCCAAACAAGCCTCTTAGCTTATCCTTTACAAATCCTTGGTCATGGAAATGATTAAACAACAACAAGAGAGTATAAGACTTGTCCAACAACACCTCTAGCATAGATTGGGCGGGGGCCAAGACACATTTCGGGCTTACCCTCATCATACTAAAGTTCAACATAAAGGAATGACATAAGCAAGAGTAGCATAGTTAGTGTCCCCAAACTTGAGGACTCACCAAAGCTTATGTTCAAGATTTCAAGTCTAGCCACATGGAGGAGCTCCAGTTCCTACATGGTAACAACATGTAGCCATAGAGTATGCATTAGTATGTTTGAATGTAATAATTATATATGATGCAATGCAACAAGAGATAGGCAACATAGTCAAAATGCATAATAATAAGCAAGGTATAGTATATTAACAACATGGCGTGCATGATCAATGCTTGAAGTAAAACATTCTTGTATATAGCATACTACATGTGTAGGAAGAGACTATATCCATATAGGCCAAGAAAACTTTGCTTGAACTCCAAGGCTTGCCACTCCCTTGGAAGGTTATTGAGATAGATATCCCTCAACAAGGTAGTACGGTATTCCCACCCTCAAACAAGGCCATTGAAGTACATACCCCTCAACAAGGTAATATGGGCTTGCCACCCCTCGACAAGGCGATTGAGGTACATATCCCTCAACAAGGCAGTACGGGCTTGCCACCCCCTGACAAGGAAATTGAGGTATTTGCCCCTCAACAAGATAGTACGGGCTTAAGACCCCCCGACAAGGTGATTAAGGCTTAATACCCCCCAACAAGCTGTGGTCAACTTACAACACCATAGATACTTTGCATGATTTCATCACATCCATATATTACTTTCATCATCATAAAGCCACTTCACTCATAGGCTATGCAATAGATTATCAACACCTCAAGAATCCTTAATTGGACATTTTATCAAAGACTTGGCGGGTGTGTAATTTTAGTTCAAAATCATTCAATTCAAGAGTGAAATCATGTGAGAAAACTCAATTTAAATCAACACACCAACACTTGGTAACACCCCCATGCAAGATACATTGAAACCCCTCATCAAATCTCGTAATAGATCATAGATTCGTAGCTCAAAATATGCTTAGACAGTCAACATTTAATGAAACCCAACATAGTTTATAATCAATTTCATGCTAAGATATACCCATGGATAATGCAGTATGAAAACATGCAATTTAAATAAAAAGGAAGGTTCGTCAGCATGAATGAAAGGACCCAATGGTTGAAGCCCACATACCTCAACTTTGGGGATTTCCTTGATGAAGATTTGAATGAGAACTTGAAGGTTGAATGAAATTCTTGAGATCCAGAACTGAGTTTGGGACACTTGAATTTGGATGAAAGATTTGTCTAAGTGTTAGAGAGGGCTTTGAGAGTATCTTGAGTGATATAGGGTTGAAAAATGACTATGTATAGGTGTTTTTACGCATAGGAGGGCATGGGCCCAAGACCCCAAAGCCTTTGGCTGAAACAGTGAAATTGGCAACAAAAATACATATCATCGCACCCCCTGGCGTATCGTGCCCCGAGCGTGGATCAACACTGGATAAGCAAAATTTTGGACCATGAAATTTTGCTACGATTCTCTAAAATCGAAGTCATATCCATTTCCTACTCAATTTTTCTCCTTGATCATGAATATGAAGTTTGATTTTCGATATCACATATGCACTTTGAGATATATGAAAATTACAATTATGGGTATTTTCGAGGCATGTTTTAAGTCCCTTTTTCGAGTGTTTCACTAGGTTCTTGTTCTGCTTACATAAGATTGAGGATGGAGGTTAGTCATGTTGTGGGAGACCAATTGAGAGCAATTTTTGATCTGGATATATAGGTTGACTGAGAAGCTATTGATGTCTCATCCCATATTAGATTCCTGGTCGCTGTGGAGCACCTTTGGTCGAGTTTATAGAGTTCGGGTCCTAGGTGACGCTCCTCGTGGACTTGTGTCCTGATGGCCGCAACTGTGATACCAGGTGGCAGGTGTATATTCTCAGGACTGAGTTTTGGCTGAATTTGGGTCGAGAACCCCATATTCGATACTATGTAAGGCTGGGCCATATGATAGATACTCTGATGATGACACACTATTATTTATGATAGGGGAATTCTTTCTCCCGGGGGAGATACACCCACCGTTACATTTATGGTAATACCACTTTTTCCCTGGCTGACTGCCAGACCGAAGGCCATGCAAGAAGACCTAGAGGTTAGAGCCCCCAGGTGATATAGGTGTTCGAGTCTCCGTGTGACACTGTTTCTGATGGGTTGTGGACCCAATTACTATTGTGATGTTGGGGGCTAGGGGCCTGATTGTTTACACGTGCATCCACTCACCTTATCACACACTAATTGTGCTTGGGTGTATCTTCTGGGCTTATGGGGCTCGGGTGGGTTCAAGTTTAGACACTAGGATCTTACGGCCGACCCTTGACCTTGTGATATGGAGAGTGGGGTTCTATGATGATCCTGCGGGTCTTTCAGTGATTTTCTATTAGCTATTTTGTGTAAGGTGTTTCGCCCTATTTTTATCATGAAAAATGAGAACCTGTACGATGTTGTGACAACAACTCCTTTTTATTTGAAAATTGATTGAATTGAAGAGACGCCACCTACTTAATTATGGTGCATTAGGACACGATTCTAGCCTAATAACTAATCTAAGGGTCTAATTCACCAGAAAACAGGTAAGTGTTCAAATTACATCGAAGGAAAGGTATTAGGCACACTTCGAGACCTCCAAATGCGGGTCTCGGCCGTATAAATAAGTAGGGTCCCTATTTTTAAAAACTACCCTAATTAATTCTAAGTGACAATAAAAATTAAACAAACAAATTAAAGGAATTAAGTAAATTATATACCCCAAAAATTTAAAGAAACACATTTAGAAAAATATTAAAAGATTAAGCGATTTATTTTCCACTTAGATCAATTTACTCAGCTTTTATTTCGAAAGACAAAATTAGATTTTGTCAAGTTTTAGCTCTCACAACTTATTTAAGCCAAAGGACAAGAACAAAAGTTTTATCCTATTGAAGCTCAGCTTTGATCATCATGTCCGAGAGTCCTATATACCCCTACCCTCCTAGGTTGTTTTATTATTAACTTAGAAGTGCACTAAAGAGAAATAAAAACTACTAGCATTTCCTAAAGTGCCTATCGCCCCTTCTTATTGTCCAAGAGGCATTGGACTTCTAATTAGGGGGTTTTAGACTTAAAAGGGAATATAGGGCCTCCTAGTTAGACTCATCGTCAACCAAAACAAGCAGGACAGACAATTAGCAGGAAAAGTCTCAAATAAGCCTCTAACTAACTAAGCATGCTTGAAAACACACAACAGATAATGCAAAGTGCATGACATGCTAACTGTAGGCATCAACATAAAATAAAAGAAAAAATGCACTATTAATAACTTAGAAAGAAATCTCTGGCTATTATTTTGAAAAAATATTTATCAAGGTTACAAAGTAAATAATATTTTTAAACAATTGTTAATAACTTCTAAGTGATATTGTCATGACCCAAGCGTAGGTCCTAGATTGGACATGGCGCAAGGGGAATCTGAAGGGGCCCCAAGCAAGCCTCTTAGAACATCATTACACAACCTTGGTCGCGAAAGTAATAAAAAAAGAATCAAGAGATAATAAAGGGGGACAACCGGGGCTAAGGGAAAGCACTTTCGTATTATAGACATCAAGAATAGTAGAGTCAAGACTCTTAGCATAGATACATAACATTTCCACCTAACACCTCTAATACATATATAAGAGGGGCGGCCAAGACAAAGCAATCGGGCTCACCCTTATAGTCAAAATACACAATAAAGAAGAATGTCTCAATACATAATAAGAGCAACATAGACTAAGGTCCCCGAAAGTGGAGGACTCACCAACTAGCTTGAGTAGTATCGAACTAGCCACGTGGATGACGAGGATGATCAACTTGGGAACCGGTTCCTACAGGGTGATATCATGAAGGCAAGACTATGCGTTAGTATGTTTGAATGTAGTAAGTATGTAAGATACAATGCAAAAAGAATACGGCATCATAGTCAAAATGCGTAACAATAGGCAATAGGCATAATAAAAAATATGACATGTATAATCAATGCATAAGTAAAACATGCTTAAGTAGATCATGCTCATATAGGATATCATATGTGTAGGAGAGACCAAGCTAGATTTCTAAGGTACAAACCCCTCGGTTAGTTGATGATGGTCTCACCCTATCATCTCGGGGTGTAGGACATACCCCTCACATGGTTGATGATAATCATACCTTATCACCACGGTGGAAAAGTACAAACCCCTCACATGGTGGATGAGAACAAACCCCAACCTCGGTTGATGAGTATAAACCCTCACCTTGGTTACCCGGGCTCTTGTCCTCTCGGATTGGGTATGGTCTAATGCAACACTTTATATATAGTATATCATACACATAAGCTCGTTTCATCATCATATAGCCAATCATATCTCATGCTTTGGACCTTCAACTCCTTAAGAATTCACATACGGACATTTTATCAAACACTTAGAGGGTGTGTAATGCTAGTTTAAACCATGAAATATAGATATGGAATCATGCAAGAAAATCCATTGTAAAACCATCAACCAACATCTTGCAACACCTTGAAGAAACATACATCACAATCCCTCCTCAAATCTTACAATAAAGATTAAGGATTTATAGCTCAAAACATAGAGAAACAGTCACAATTTCACATAACTTTTAACATAGTGTGCAGTGAATTTCATAATACTCAAGACACATTTGTAAATTAACTTTGAATCATCCAATTTGAGTAAACGGAGGCCTGGGTATCATGGGTGAAAGGAACTCATGAAATAAACCCACATACCATAGCTTGAAGATGAACCTGGTGAATATTGGAGATGGAGACTTGAAGCTTGAAGAACCTTGAAGGAAAACCTAGGCTTGGGATGTGTTTGAGTGAATATTGGGAAATGTTTTGGGAAAGTGAGGGTGAAATAAAGCTAAATATAGGTAAAAATACGTTTGAGAACACTTATACCCAAGACTTAGAAGTCTTGGACTGAACTTAAAAAAACAGACACTTTCTAACACAGAGGCGCTTCGCGTGGGGGTAGCGGATTCCTCTTTAGAACTCGCACCTTGAAAAATTATAATTGCTAATTTTTCGCACTTAAATCTGGGTTAGACCCTTTTCCCCTATAATTTTGACTACTTGAACAAGAATATGAAGTCGGATTTTCGATATCACGCATGGATTTTGAGATATATGAAATTTAAAATTCCAGGCATTCCGAAGCACATTTTTGGGCACCTTTTGGGGTCATTTCAATATGTCCCCATTGGGAATATTCGTCCTCGAATGTAAAAGACACGTAAAGACAAGAGTGATCATAAACAAATCAGCCCCAACAAGAACACAACATTTAATTTATAACACAATTTTCAAAATCTCAACATAAGTGTAAAATCATCATAATTTGTCAAATTAAACATGAATGCATATGATGTCACGACTCAACCCAGGGATCGTGATTAGTGCCGATTGGGCACCCAGACAAACACTAAACCGGATTTCCAACTATAATAGCTAAG
>JAPFFP010044562.1:0-12305 GCA_026153255.1 Solanum medicagineum | reverse complement strand
TGCACTTCCCACAACACTCAATCCCTATCCTTGTGCACCATAATTAGCTTAAGATAAAATACACAATATTTGCAAAAATTTTCCAAGTGGCAACTTACTTCAATTAAACTATTTACGGGGTCTAACATGAAGAAATTAATAAATTGATTTCTCAAAATAATTATCAAAACCTTTATGTAAAAGTTTTAGGAGAACAGATCAATTCTTTACATAAAAAGGTTGATAAGCTATATCTTTTAATAAAACAATTGAGTACAGGCAAAGAAGTGAGTACTAGCAAGGTTGTGTCTTCTGATGTGGCTTCCTCTTCAGGAACCAAGCCAGATGTACAAAAAGTTAACGCTAATATTCAGCCTCTCCAGAAATTCATGAATTTTGATTTCAAAATGTTCCAAGTTTTGATATAGATAATTTGAAAAAGCTTTTTGAAAAAATAATTGCTTTTAATGCAAAACCTCTCAATTTGTCAATAGACTTTGCTAATCAAATCGAGCAAATACCTAATTTTATAACAGTTAAAACTCAAACTTATTCTGAGCTTAATAAGCTTAAAAGTCTGGTCAAACAACAAAAGGAAAAAAGGTATGCTCATTTGCCCTATATGAAAACTTAATTATCAATGTCCAACTCCACAAGACGTTTTGATAGAAGAACGCGATTGGAATCAGACTAACACCTCGTAGAGTGGTTCTGAAATTTATGAATGGAACCTTGATGGTTTGACTAATCGCTAATTGACTATTCTAGTGCATCGTATACCGATGTATAGCACTATTGAAAAAAGTGGAAATAATGTTAACAGTGATAAAAACATTGCTAGAATGATTGTTGTAGGATTTACTGGCCAGTTACATGGATGGTGGGATAATTTTCTTACTGTGGAACAGAGAGCCGCGATTATTAATGCGGTGGAACCTGAGCTTGCTGTTGATAACTTAGGCTTTGCTTTAGTTGTTAATAGACGAAATATTGTGTACACCTTAGTAACATGTATTTTGGAACATTTCAGTGGTTGATTTACCAATTAGTATGAGACTATTCGTACCCTCCTTAATGGTTTACAATGTTGCTATTAAGGAGAATTTAGGTGGTATAAAGACACCTTTCTTAGTAGAGTTATGGAACTACCAGAGACTAAATATATTCATTGGAAGCAAATTTTTATAGATGGAATTCCCTCTCTCTTTGTTGAAAGAGTTAGAAAAGCCTTAAGAGAACCCAATGGTGAAATCGCTTCAGAAATTTATACCTATGGTAAGTTGACCGGCACTTGCATATAGGAATGGTTAAACCTATGCAATGACCTTAAATTGTGAAGATGGATCAGCTAAAACAGAGAAACCAATTAGGTGATTTCTATTCTCAGTTCGGAGTTAATGAACCTCCATTCCTAATAGGAAAAAGAAACTTAAATACAAGGATAGACAGTATTCTGACTGACCTTATAAGAAAAGACGATCTATATATAGCTTTAAGGAAGAAAGAGAAGCTAGAAAAGTTCATCGTAAGTCAACGAGATTTACCAAAAATAGATCTAAGAAAGACCTAGCAAAAATTAAGTGTTATAGATGCGGTAATTTTGGACATATTGCTCCTAATTGCAAGCTTGAAAAACTTAAGACCCTTAATCTTGATGAGATGGTCTATGATCAGATTTATAGATTGCTATACACTTTTGGTTCCGAGTCAAATCATATTTCGGAAATCGAAACTGCATCCGAAGAAGTTAATCTACTTGAATTCTCTGACAATGATAATAAGCAAGTTGGTTGTCTTAATTGCGAAAGTGATACTTGCAATTGTGATGATACATTTTATAAATTACAGTTTGAATTTGAAGATTTAAACATGAAAACTATCACCTCTAATAATGTGATAGAGCTTTTGAAAGAAGTTACAGATGAAAAACTTCGTGACAAAATATTAAATATGGTTACTACTTCTGATTTGAAATCTACTACTCCGAATAATGATAGTTTTCACAATCAAAAAGATAATTTTGATAATCCCCCACCCTATACCATAATGGAAGTGTATAGCCAAATGGCTAAACAATCTACCTCTGAAATAACTAAAAATACTACTTTTGATGATTTAAAAATTGAAATTGAAAATTTGAAACGAAAAATTAAATCTCTTAAGCAAAATCAAACGATTTATGATCATCAAATTTCTCAATTAGAGAAGAATAAGTCTCTTCCTAAAAAATGGAATGGTAAAGATATTACTTTTAAAAAGGATGATTTTCAAAAATCTCTTGATGCGAAAAATGATTCATTTCTGGGTATGATGCAAGTTATTAATGCCCAAAAATGGTACATAAAATGTACAATCTTGATTAATAATCAATTTTCTATAACTAATATAGCTATGATTGATAGTGGAGCAGATGTTAGTTGTATTCAAAAGGGATTAATTCCTTCAAAATATTTTCAAAAAACTACTCATGTTGTTTGATCTGCTTCTGATGATACTCTAGATATAGAGTATAGACTTTCAAGTACTCATATTTGCCAAAACAAATTATGTATTCATCACATTTTCTCTTAGGTTAAAAATCAATTAAATCCTCCAATTATACTTGGAATTCCTTTTACTACTGTTATTTATCCATTCACCTGGTTAGATGAAAATGAGTTTTCAGCCAAATATAATGATAAAGAAATTTCATTTGCTTTTGTTACTCGTCCAGTAACTAGAGATATAAATGCTTTGGTTAATATGAAGCAAAAATATGTTGATTCTTTACAATACGAATTATTTAGCATGAATATTTTTGATACAATGAAATCTGCTAAAGTACAAGAAAAGATTAAATTGATTTCAGAACAAATGGTTGTTGATATTTGTGTCGACCATCCTAGCGCCTTTTGGAGTAGGAAAAAGCATATTGTTACACTTCCATATGAAGATAATTTTTTTGAGACTGGTATTCCTACAGAGTCCTGACCTTGTCAAATGAATGCCAAATTAGTTGAATTCTGCAAAAAAGAAATTGATAATCTATTACAAAAGGATTTGATAAAGCCTTCTAAGTCTCCTAGGTCTTGTACTGCTTTTTAGGTTAATAATGCAACAGAAAAAGAACGTGGAGTTACCAGGTTGGTAATAAAGTGCAAGCCGTTAAATAAGTATTTAAAATGGATTAGGTACCCTATTCTAAATAAAAAGGATTTATTATCTCGACTTTATGATGTCAACATATTTTCAAAATTTGATTTAAAGTTTGGCTATTGACAAATTCAAATTATTCAAGAGCATACTTATAGAACTGCTTTTAATGTCCCGTTTGGACAATATGAATGGAATGTTATGCCTTTTGGTTTAAAAAATGTACCTTCTGATTTTCAAAAAATCATGAATGATATTTTCAATGCTTATATAGATTTCATCATCGTATGTATTGATGACATTTTAGTATTTTCTAAAACATTTGATTTGCATGTTAAACATCTTGACATTTTCAAAAAATTATGGTTCAAAATGGGTTGGTGATATCAAAACCAAAAATGAGTTTATTTCAAACTGAAGTAAGATTTTTAAGACATAATATTTGTCAAGGGAAGAGTATTCTCATTCAAAGAGCAATTGATTTTGATTCTAAATTTCCTGATGTTATAACTGACAGGACTCAGCTTCAAAGATTCTTTTGAAGCCTCAATTATATTTCTCATTTTTATAAAAATTTATCATGTGATTTAGCCCTTTTATATGACAGGTTACGAAAGGGTTATAAAGGTTCTTGGACAGAAGAACATACTTTTTTGGTTCGACAAATAAAGCAAAGGGTTAAAACCCTTCCATGTTTGCCTCTTGGTAATCCTAATTGGCAAAAAATTATTGAAACTGATGCTTCTAATGTCGGTGATTTTGGAATATTAAAACAGGTTAATCCTCATGATAAATGTGAATACTTGATAAAATTTTACTTTGGAAAATGGACAGAAGCCCATAAAAAATATGCTACTGTGGTTCACGAAATGTCAACCACTATTAAATATGTTTTAAAATTTCAAGATGATTTATATAACCAAAAGTTTTAGATAAGAACTGATGCTCAATTTGTTAAATATATGTTTGATAAAGATTTTAAGCATGATGCTTCTAAATTAATATTTGCTAGATGGCAAGTTCAGTTAGCAAGAACCTTTTGATTTTGAGATACAATATAAAAAGGGAACTGATAATTCCCTTCCTGATCTTTTATCCAGAGAATATCTTCAATGAGCTGGTTCATAAATTATTGCAGCGATGAAACTCTTATCACCATTCTAAAGGAACTGCCATTATGTTTGAACATGTTGTGGCTTATACTCGATAAAATTATTGTCTTAATGGTAACTGAAGACTTGGATTTCTCTATTTTCACTTATGATGAAATCCATATTGAAGATGAAATTAGACAATGATTCCATGATTTTGACATGTCGGATTATTGGTTTTTCGACTAATAAATTTTGTTATATTTGTAGTATGGATGGATCACCTCTTTGGACTCCTGGAGGACGTGGTAATAGAGGAAAGGCAAAAGGTATGGGAAGATTGTCCCAACATCTAGGATCGTCAAATACCCCAGGATCGTGACCAGTTATACGGTTGGGAGGAAGGAGTTTGATAAACTCCCCTGTATCTAAAGAAGAAGCTTCATCATCATCATCTCCTTCTATTTACCTAAAAGATATTCCAGAAGATAGTCCATTATATGGGCAATTGCAGGCATATTTAGTGGAATAGAAAAAGCAAAGTAATACGTTTGCTACGGTCGCTAGTCTCAACCATCTTGGTGATAACAAGAGCTATGAAAAACTTAGTAAAAAGAAGATAATCGTTTTCCTAGAAAACTCTAAGATTCAGAGACAAAATGACCCTTGGAGGATACTCCAACGATATTTGATAACAAATTTATATTTTCAGGGTAAGTCATACAAAACCCGATCCTTCTACGAAAATTCGCTGATCAGTACTGTGAAATTTCAACATTTCAAAGGATACAATACTACAGAAACAGTTTATAACTTCTCAGAAATGAAAGTAAAATAGATTATATCTATTGAAGATTGGGGTGTTCATTCGATGACTCAAAGGCCAGTTATAGTTAACCAGTTCAGAGTAACCTGTACTAGTTGGGACTATATTGAAGCATTTTATATGGTGCTTTATTAGAATAACGAGCGTCATAAACACACATGGTTGATAAAGGTGTGTTCTAATATGTTCAAGGAAAATATTCCTAACTGGTTTTTGGACGGGTGGTCATACCATGGTCCGTCCATAAAAATATTACCCTTCGCCTTCAATCAGTCATACAAAAACTGGGCTAAAGTTTCTTCAAAGCTTACTGAATTATATCAACCAGATCATATTTGCCACCCCAAAAACTCAGGTCAAATATATTCTTTTATTGAAATTTTCCATTCCATGGATTCATATATAGGTTCCAGAATTTGGTTATACCGAAGAAATAATTCCTTATTTATACAGAGTATTCTTTAATAATTTTTGGGATAAATTACTAAAGATAGATCCCGCAACAAAAAAGTTATATGGACAAGAGTTACTTGATCAAATCAATACTACTACTACAGAATATGCTTCAACTTCTAGCCCATTGATCGATACATCGATGAAAGAAATTGCTCGACGAATTTCTTTATAAGACCAAGAACAGGATAAACATAAACTTATAGCCAGGTATATGAATCAAGTCAAATGAAATCAATTAGATTCAATTGAACTATTCGAAAAGGGTAATACGTCCACTGAAGGAAGCATTAATGAAAATATAGAAGATACTCAGTCTATCCCAAGCAACAGAGAATTGAAAGATAAAGAGATAGTTGATATCAAAAAATTCTGCCAAGACATGAAAAAATAAGGAAAAGTTGATAAAGACGTGCTACAAGAAAGCCGCCGCTACAATAGATTCACTGTTCAAAACAATAGATACACTATTCATTACTGTACAAATGGACCCGTATGTGGGCCCCATTATACTATGCATAGATTCCTTTTCTTTTCTATAAATAGGTATCATTTGTAAAGATTTGGGTAAGTTTGAAATTTCTAGTCTTTCTCTTTCTCTAAAAAAGCTCTCTAGATTTCCAACTTGTAATAGTTCCCTTAAAGTAAATAAAATAATATTTCGGTCATCGGTCTCCGAACACTCAAGTACTATTTTACTTTCTTTAATTTTAAAATTTAATTCTGTTATCCCAGCCATGACTATGTCCGGATAAAATAGTGTATATCTATGTCGAATATTTAGTTCTCTCTTATAATTAATATGCAAGAGTCATGACTCAATTTTAATATAAAATGAATTTCTTATAGTTTCTTGACTTGGTTCTGAGATGGTGATACAATCGAAATTGGCGCTACGGTGTTGGCTTTGTCTTAGTGACTACGTCTAGCAAGCTGTGATATTAAGCCTCTTCATTAAGTTGTTTAAAGTGGGGTATCCCTTTCACAATTAGAACTGCTAGATACCTGGGCTCAACACAAGTAGTATCAAGTTCTGACAGGTCTCTTGCTTGGGTAAAAGACAAATTCTTCCATACAGTCATCAAGCTATAAAAAATTCAATTATATTTCTATTTTATTTTTATGACTTAGAGTCTACATGGCCGAGCGGACTAGCCTTTTGGTAATAATAATGATGATGATGATGGTGATGATGCTAGCGATGGCGGTGATGATGATAATGATAGTGATGGTGATGATGATGATGATGATGACGACAACGACGACAACGACGATGACAATGATGATGATGATGACGACGACAACGACGACGACGACGACGACGATGATGATGATGATGACGACTACAACGACGACGACGACGATGACGATGATGATGATGATAACGATGATGACGACGACGACGACGATAATCATGATGATAATGATGATGATGATGAGAATGATAATGATGATAATAATAATGATAATAATGATGACAATAATGATAATAATAATGATAATGATAATGATAATGATAATGACAATGATGATGATGATGATGAGGATGATGATAATGATAATGTGTCACGTCCCGAGAGGGTACCCTAGACGTAACTGGCACCCAGAGACTATTGTTATCCCCCAAGCGAACCACCTACTCATTGCATTCGCTCAATCAACTCATATGCGGAAGATATAGAGAAAATATTAGACTATAACTGGGCTATCATAATCAATATTATATAAAGTATGGAAGAAGTATCTCAACAGAAAAGAAATGGGAAATAAGCAATTCCGACGTCAACAATCAACTGTCTATATCTATGAAGCCTCTATATCTATCCTCTAAGAAGGTACAATGACAGGCCATGACTACCACAGTTTAATATAATAAATCAAGTATGAATGAAAAGATAAGCAAAACATGTTCTCCAAAAGCAAGGGAGGACTCACCAAGTCTCTGTCTGGAAATCTGTGAAACCTCATCGATTAGCCTGCTAAAATCTCTTTTCTACAGAATCTGCATCATAAAATGATGCAGCACCAAAAGGCCATTAGTACGTGGAATGTAATATATCTAAAACGGGCTAAAGTAAACAATATCTATGAAATCAGATCATCAATCACTCATTCTCAACTCAAAGTAAAGGACAGGACTCTATCACCTCACGATCCGTTAAGACATCACACAATCATATTAACCTCAGAGTACTATCAACAAGGAACCTATCTAGGAGTTTCTATAACTGACAATTAGCACCTATGAGCCGGTGATAATACAGCTAAGAGATGTCGTTGCCACATCCGTTCATTACCTTGTCAGGGTAAAGAACAAGTCTGTTGGGGATCCCAAAAGAAGTCTGTCAAGCCCTCTGCGGGGCAAAGGAAACATCCATTTTCACAGTCCAATCCTCTCCCACGTTGGCCATGTAGTTAATGAGTGCGAGTTAGACTCACTCTTACCCATTTCGGTGCTAGTACTCCTCTAAGGACTCAATATACTCATAAGTCTATCAATTCATCAAGAAGTTCCATCACTCATTCCCTACGGGCAAAAACACTCAATGTACTCATCATTTATCAACTCAAGAAGTAAGACCATTCCCTCAAAACTAAGATTCAGTCCATTAGGCTCTAACAGCACTAATTCAATTAGTTCAGTCATCAATACCCTCATCCCAGGGCCCAGACTCCAACAATATACACAGTCAGACAATCAAGGCTCTAGACATGACCCCTATGTTCATTCTTGAACTATTAAACAGGGCAATCATGCAAGTTAGGTATGCAATAATAATAATAATAATAACAATAATAATAATAATAATAATAGTAACAACAACAACAACAAATAATAATAATAATAATAATAACAATAATAACAATAATAATGATGTGCCGGCGACAGGCGATAATCCGCGCAGTCATCAAGTTCAATAGTGTCGGCGATTGGCGGTAATTCGTGCGGTCATCCAGTAACCCTGGCAGGATCGCTTCAATGGACTTGCAGGTTCATTTACATTTTATGTATACCATAAATAGAGAGATCTTTTATGGTTCCAAACTGTAACACCCCGTGAAATTAGTGAAACGCTCCTAAAACGTAATCGTACACACAATGCATCGTCCAAAGCTCTGATGGGAAATTCGAGATCAGATTTGTGATCAAAGCAAAAAATTGAGTCGAAAAATGGTCCGACCTGATTTAAGAGAAACCGGAGCAAAAAATAATTTTTGCTAATTAATTCAGAGATAGTTTCTGTCCGCATCCTTGGCACGACATGGACGGGATGCGCATCAACACTTATTATCTTTTTAATTTTTTGATGGAATTTGAAAATTTACGAAAAAAATGAAAATGCACTAGTCCGCGCCCTTGGCATATCACGGAGCAGTGTACATATTTGCAGATTTTTCTTTTAATTACGAGAAGGGTATTTTGGTCAATCTTAACTCATTTTTAAGTCCCAAAACGTGTTTTAAGTATTAAATTCATACGAAAGGGTTTTACAAACCCATTTTTTCTAAGTCTAAATGAGTAATCTTGAGAGAAAGAAGAATAGAGAGTGGAGGTTTCAAGTTTGGGAGTGAATTCTTGGAGGAAAACTTGATTATTCGTCATTCCAGGTATGTAAAGGCTACCCAGAGCATGGAATTATTCTTCCATGTGCTCCAATACATGTGGTAGATTGATAATTGATAGTTAATGAGTCTTGAGTACTGATTCTTGAAGAACTTCTTAGATATTATCTTTATTTCTTGAACATTATCTTCAATTTCCATATATTTTCTCAACTTGATGATCATCATACTGGTATTTATTGATTTTATGCATTATTGAATGATTGTATACCTAAATTGCATGATTCTCCTTGTTTAATACTTCATGAATGAACTTAGGGGTAATGTCTAGAGCCTTGATTGTCTGACTGTGTAAATTGTTGGAGTTTGAGTCCTAGGATGAGTGTATTGATGACTAAACTGATTGAATTAGTGCTCTTAGAGCCTAATGGGACTGAATCTTAGTTTTGAGGGAATGATCTTACTCATTGTGTTGATAAATGATGAGTACATTGAGTGTTCTTTCCTATAGGGGCTGAGTGATGAAATTTCTTGATGAATTGATAGACTCATGCGCATATTGAGTCCTGGGAGGAGTATTGAGCACCGAAGATGAGCAAGAGTGAGTCCCACTAGCACTTGGTAACTACGTTACCAGCATAGAAGAGGATTGGACCGTGAGAATGGATGTTTCCTTAGTTCCAAAAATAGACTTGATGTTATTATAAACCCCCCCCCGATGTACGCCTTGCTAATATGCCCCGGTAAGGTACTGGGCAAATGCCACAATGACATCGCTTCGTTGTACCATCACCGGCTCATAGGTATTGGGTGTAGGTCTAAGAAACTCCTAGATAGGTCCCCTGGCAATAGTACTCTGATGTTGATGTGATAGTGTGAGTCTGAATCGATGGTGATGTGATGGAGTTCTATTCCTTACCCTGAGTTGAGGTTGAGTTTGATAAGTTGTTATCATTTACTTTAGTCCGTTTTATATACACTACATTCCACGTACTGACATCCTTTTGGCGCTGCATATTTTATGATGCAGATTCTGTAGATAGAGGACTTCAGTAGCCTAATCGTTGAGGTTTACGGATTTCAAGACAGAGAGTTGGTGAGTCCTCCCCTACTTTCGGAGGACATATTTATTCTTCATTATCTATTTTTATGTCTTTTAATCTTGATTGTAGTAGCCATGGCTTGTTAGGGTACCTTCTTAGAGGATAGTTATAGAGGCTTCATAGACACAGAAAGTTGATTGTTGATGTCGGGATAGCTTATTTCCTATTTCTTTTTTGTTGAGATACTTCTTTCACACTTTATATGATAGATATCATGATAGCCCACTGATATTCTATTATTCTCTTTATATCTTCTGCATATGAGTTGATTAAATGACTGCAATAAGACTACGTGGTCCGATTGGGGGCTAGCAATAGTCTCCAAGTGCCAGTTACATATAGGGTACCCTCCCGGGGCGTGACAAACTTTGTATCAGAGCATAGAGTTCGAGTTTCCTAGGGACTCTATGAAGCCGTGTCTAGTAGAGTGTTGTTTATAGGTGTGTTCTAAACCACACTTCTTAAGCAGGAGGCTATAGGACATTATAAAAAGTTACCCTTCTTTAATGGTCTGAATTCGTGCGATAGAGTTTAACTATAAGGAAATCTCGTTTTAACTCATGCATTATACTTTTACAGAAAATGCTGCCAAAGAGAACAACCTCTCAAAGAGATGCCCCAGGCCCAGCTGCTACGAATGCTCAACTAGAGGTCCAAATTCAACCAGTAAGTAAGAGACAGGGACGCCCCGCTAGGACTGCTGAGGTCCCACAGGTTGCCCTGACTTAGCCCCAGCCAGCTCTGCTACTGAGGCAGAATTTAAGGGAGCCATCACCATGCTGACTCAGTTGGTGGCCTCCCAAGGAAACAGTCAGGGTACACAAGTTCCTAGCTCTAGCTCACAGGAGCCCTCTGCTGCAACCCAATTTATAGACTTCCTGAGGATGAACCCACCAGTGTATACGGGGTTGAAGGTGGAAGAGGACCCAAAAAACTCTTTTGATGAGATGTATAAGGTTCTGAAAGCAATGCATACTGACGAGATTAAGGAAGTTGAGCTGGCCTCCTACCAACTGAAGGATGTTGCTAATGTGTGATACAATCAGTGGGAGGAGAGTAAAGGTGAGAGTATGGAGCTTGCAGCCTAGGAAGAGTTTGAGACAGCCTTCATTGACCACTTCTTTCCTTAAGAATTGAGGGAGGCGAAGGTGTATGAGTTCGTGAACCTGAAGCAGGGAGGGATGACTATGAAAGAGTATAGCCTCAAGTTCATCAAGCTGTCCAAGTATCCTTCGGAGATGGTGGTAGACATGAGGGCGAGGATGAGGAAGTTCGTTGTCTAGTCTGGGCAGACATGTGCAGAAAGAATGTAAGGCAGCTCTGCTGATTCCTGGCATGGATATCTCCAGAATTATGGTGTATGCCTAGCAGATAGAGGAGGATAAGAGGAAAGATAGAGAGGAGCAGATGAACAAGAAAGCAAAATCAGCTGGTCACGAGTCTAGCCAGTAGAGGCGTAATAAGGGAGACAAGCCCTACTTCCAAAGGAGATCATCTTATCATGCACCTACTTTAGTGAGTGCGCCCGTTCATCCAAACAGATATGTTCAGAAGTCACAGGGATTCTAGAATTCTAGGGCTCAGGCCGCTTAATCTCAGGCCAGTGTGACGCAAGGCCCGAAAGGAAAGCCACCCTGTGGCAATTGTGGGAAGCTCCATCCAGGGAGGTCTTGTCTGGGCATGGATGCTTGTTTCCTATGTGGGAAGGCGGGTCATTTTTAGCATGAATGCCCGAAGAGGAGACGAGGTGAAGATAGCAATAGGGCACAATCCTCTGCAGCACCCAGCTGGCAGTCAGCAGAGGGGTAATACCCCTAACTGGTACAAGCTGCGGGATGAACTACCTTTATGCTATGGGTAATCGACAAGAGTAGGAGGCTGCACTAGATGTTGTCACGCGTATTCTTTGAGTTTTATGTTTTGATTGTTATGCATTGCTAGATCCGGGTGCCACCTTGTCTTTTACGACCCCTTATGTGGCTAGAAGTTTGGGTTTCAATCCAGAGTGTTTGCTTGAACCTTTTTTTGTTTCTACTCATATTAGTGAGTCTATCTTAGCTGAGAGAGTCTATAAGGATTTTGTAGTGTCTATCTATCATAGAGATACCTTAGCTGACTTGGTAGAATTGGAGATGGTTGACTTTGATGTGATACTTG
>JAPFFP010044561.1:0-12305 GCA_026153255.1 Solanum medicagineum | reverse complement strand
ACTAGTTGAGAAACAGTACCTTAAAGAAAAAAATCGTTGTTCCTCTTCTCCTCCTTCCATCGAGTAAACCATATTTGGGCCACCTCCTTGAGTTGGTAAGCCACCAACTCCGCCTTCTCCTCCGATCCAACACCTATGATAGATTACACTCTATATACCTCATCAATAATTTCTTGAGGGTCCTTATCCACTTTAGACCCATAGAACTCCGGTGGGTTCATCCTCATGAAATCCCTTACCCTAGATGCCAGAGTAGGAGCATGAGGAGCTTAGGCCCCTTGGTTAATTTGATTATTCATGGCATGCGCTAGCACGGTGATAACATCTCGAAACTCTTCATGAGTCGGTTGTCCTTCAGGTGTATGAGCTCTTTTTTTTCTTTGGATAGGTATGATCTAACATAGCAAAGAACATTGTTAAGGGAAATCCTTACCTTAACTTCAATAGTATGGCATTGATCAAGAAGAAGGGTAACATTTCCTAAAATGCCTCACAGCCTCTTACTCATAGTTGTAGTGCACTTCATAACCATGAGTAAGACTCTAATCGACGTGGTATGTTAGATGCTAAGGACTAGTAACAACCTAGTGGTCGGATACCAATTTTATCACGACCCAAGCCTAGGGCCTAAACGTGACAAGGCAAATGGGAACCCAAAGAGACCCGAAACAAGCCTCTTAGCATATCATTTACACATCCTTGGTCACGAAAGAAATTAAATAATAACAAGATAGTAGAAATAAGGATAAAGGTTTAATAGCATAACTCATAAAAGAGTAACAGATCAAGCACAATTACATCATTAGTTCTAATAACACCCCTCAACATAGACTTGAGCGGGGGATAAGACACTTTCCAGGCTCACCCTCATAAGAGTTCGACATCAAGAAATAACAAAGGCAAGAATAGCCTAGCTAACATCCCCAAACGTTGAGGACTCACCAATAGCTTATCTTCAAGATGACCAACTAGCAGCAGGGAGGATGATCGTGAGAAGCTCCGGTTCCTACATGGCAATATCATGGAGGCATAGAGTATGCGTTGGTACGTTTGAATATACTAAGTATGTAGGATGTAACGCAACAAGAGATAGAAAGTATAATCAAAATGGATATACTTAAGCAAGAGATAGTACATTAGCAACATGGCATGCATGATCAATGCTTGAAATAAAACGTGCTTATATAGAACATAATACATGTGTAGGAAGAGACCATCAACATAGACCAAGCATCTAATAATTGGAATCCAAGGCATATCACCCCCCCCATCAAAGTGGTCAAGGTATATACCCCTTAACATGGTAGATGGGCCTGTCACCACCCATCAAAGTGGTCAAGGTATATACCCCTCAACATGGTAGATGGGCATGTCACCACCTATCAAAGTGGTCAAGTATATACCCCTCAATATGGTAGATGGACACAACATTCTCAATCATAGTGGTTGAGGCATAGCACCCCCTCAACAAGGTGTGGTCAACTTGCAATACTATAAATACTTTTCATGAAATCAACACATATATACACATTACTTTCATCATCATAAAGTCACTTGACTAATAGTCTGTACAATAGATCATCAATAGCTCAAGAACCCTAAATCAAATATTTTATCAAACACTTGGCAGGTGTGAAATGCTAGTTCAAAATCATGCAATACAAGAATGAATATCATGTGAGAAAACTTAATGTAAATCAACCCACTAACACTTGGTAACACCCTCATGCAAGATACATCAAAATCCCTCATCAAATCTCATTATAGAATATTGATTCATAGCTCAAAATATGCTTAAATAGTCCATATTTCATGAAATTCTAACATAGTTTATAATCAAATTCAGAGTAAGAAGTACCCATAGATAAATCAATTTGAAAACATGCAATTTACATAAAAGGAAGGTTGGGCATAATGGGTAAAAGGACCCAATGGTTGAAATTCACGTACCTCAAATTTGGATATTTCTTTGAAGAAGATTTTCATGAGAACTCGAAGCTTGAATGAATTCCTTAAGATCCAGAATGAGTTTGGGACACTTGAATTTGGATGAAATATTTGGCTAAGTGTTAGAGAGGGTTTTGGGGAATGTCTTGAATGATATAAGGTCGAAAAATGACTAAGTATAGTTATTTTTATACATAGGAAGGCTTAGGCCCAAGGCCTCAAAGCCTTGGACCGAAGCAAGAAAATAATAAAATATATAGGTCGTCGCCCAGGCCGCGTAACACTAGGGGCATAGATCGATTCTGTTTTTCGTATCCTTGGAAAATAAATTTTTCATATGGTTGCTCTAAAATTAGGATTAGACCCATGTTCCACTTAATTGTGTCCCTCCCATCATGAATATGAACTAGTATTATTTATATTATGCACGGATTTTGAGATATATAGAAATTATGATTATGGAAATTTCCGAGGCACATTTTTGGGCACTTTTTAGGGCGTTTCAGCTAGATAGATTTTGATCCTTTTCTGCTTCCTTGATTGATATTCAATCATAGTGAAATTGACATTTCTAATCTTCTTATTATCTGATTGATTCTTTTTTCAAGGATAAGACTTTTAAGGAAGGCAATAGCAGAATATTCTCAGATCTTTCTAACCTTGCAGATGTTTGCGCCAGTAAAATCTTCTTTTAATTGATTCTCTCCATTCCAAAGATACTTGATTGAGTTTCCATCTTATTTTCCTTTCTAACTTGATATTTGATTGATTCTTTCCAGTCCAAATATGCTTGAGTTCTTTTCTAGATTTGTTTCCTTTCTTGCTTAGTGTTAGATTGATTCCTTCCAATAATTATGCTCTTGGTACCTCAAGCTAGATTTTCTTGATAGATGCTTCCAAGTCATATCTTTGCTGGATTGTTTCCTTCTTTGATGTTTTCCTACAATTTGTTATCAGTCAAAATATATTAGCACCAACAATCTCTCCCTTTTTGATGATGACAATACTAGTACTAATGTAGTCAACTTCCCTGAGTGTATAATCGTATATTTGACTTCCTGGCTTTTCTCTCCCTTGACCATTAGCATAGTTGCTCCCCATGATAGCACAGGGTAGTCATAGTTGACTAACTGCTTTACCAGTACTTAGTCTTCCTTCTCTCCTCCTTTATCATTAGCAAGAAGAAAACAACAAGAAATAATAGGCAATAAAAGCTAGACAATATTACATACCACCATAGAAGAAATAGTCCTTAAGAAAATACAGAATCAGTTCAAGTAAGAAAAAATTCAACACATAATAAGGAATAGTTAGCCAAAAAAAAGTTGACACAAATGAAAAGACACACAATATAGCTGGAAAAAATTATAAATGTATGTACTTAATATGGTGAAAAGATACTAATCAAAAAGTCAAAAAGATTTAGGGATAATAATTAATGATTTTCTGAGAAAACAAAATCACTCTTCAAGCAAAGTTTTAAAAATATCCACCAATTGGTTTTCAGTGTTCACAAAAATAATTTCAAATGTTGCCATTCAAAACATGATCTCTAATAAAATGATGTTTATTATTAATATGCTTAGCTCTAGAATGATGCACATGATTTTTAGTGAGACAAATAACATTAGAATTATCGCATAAAATTTGAGCAGGTTTAGCATTGATATCAAAATCGCTCAATTGTTGAATCATCTAAAGAATCTGAGTACAACACAATCCAATAGCCACATACTCAGCCCCAGTGGTGGAGATGGATACACAATTTTGTTTCTTGCTTTTCCAGGAGATTAAGGAGTCTCCAATAAATTGACAAGAACTACTGGGTTTTTTTTATCGACTTTGTCACCTGCATAATCAGCATTTGAAAATCCACGAAGATGAAAAGTAGATGATTTTTCATACCAGAGGCCAAAGAGATAGTTCCCACAAAATAACAAGTAATTCTTTTACCAGCGATTAAATGGGATTCTTTGGAGGAAGTTTGAAATCTGACACATTTACAAACACTGGACATGATATAAGGCCTAGTAGCAATGAGATAGAGTAATGAACCAATCATACCTCTATACCTGGATTCATCAATGCTCTTACCGGTTGGGTCCAGATCCAAGTTGTAAGATGGACTCATAGGAGTGTTGATGTCTTTGCATTTTACATTTCAAATTTTTAAAGTAAATCTTTAGCATACTTTGGCAAATGAAGATGCCATGATTAGGTTTAAAAATTTGTAATCCCAAAATGAATGTTAACTCACTCATCAAGCTCATTTCAAACTCACTTTGCATGAAATTAACAAATTTCTTGCACAGAAAAATAATATCATCAACATATATTTGTATAATAATATTGCTAGAAAAGGATTTTCTAATAAAGAGAGTGGTGTCAATACTCCCCCTAGAAAAATCATGATTTAGCAAAAAATTTATTTAGTCGATCATACCAAGCTCTGTGAGCTTGCTTGAGTCCGTACAAAGCTTTAGACAATTTAAAAACATGGTAAAGGAATTTTGGGTTTTCAAAACATAGAGGTTGTTTTACAAAAACTTCTTCTTCAATAAATCCATTTAAGAAGGCACTTTTAATGTCTATTTGAAAGAGTTTAAAACCTTTAAAAGCAGAATAAGCAAGAAGAATGTGAATTAACTCTAACCTTGCTACAGAGCAAAATTTTCATCATAGTCGACTCCTTCTTGTTAGAGTAACCTTGAGCCACGAGTCTTGCTTTATTTTTAGTTACTTCTCTAGCCTCGTTTATCTTAATTCTAAACACCAATTTTGTTTGGATGATAGTGACATTTTAAGGTTTAGAAATCAAGGTACAGACCTGATTCTTTTTAAATTGATCCAGCTTTTCCTTCATTGCATTCACCCAGTCATTGTCTTTCAGAGCTTCTTCCACCTTCTTTGGTTCAAGTTGAGATATAAGAGCAATGTTGGCATTTCTTTTACTGGATTCCCTTGTTCTCATCCCATCACGGATGTCACCAATGATAAATTCTCTAGGGTAGTCAGGCTTACTTTTCCATTCATTAGGAACAGATTATACTACAGGTTGACTTTTATCAACAGTGGTCGACTGATTTTTGTCTACAACTACTTTTGAAGATGTTAAATTACTATTAAGTAGCATCTTCATCATCAGAGCTTTATCTTTTCTCAATAATAGGGTTAGACTCATCAAAAACAACATGAATAGATTCTTCTACAGTAGAAGTACGCTTGTTAAAAGCTCGATATGCTGTACTAGTATTAGAATAGACAAGAAAGATACCTTCAATGCTACAAGGATCGAACTTACCTAAATTATCCTTATCATTGTTGTGAACAAAACATTTGCAACCAATGCATGAAAGTAGCTGATATTTGATTTCTTCTCATTCCACAGTTCATATGGAGTCTTCTTGAGAATGGGCCTAATTAGACATCAGTTAAGGATATGACAGGTCGTACTTACCACTTCTGTCCAGAAATGGTGAGGAAGAGAGTGTTCACAAATCATGGTCCTATCCATATATTGAAGAGTTCTGTTTTTCCTCTTAATGGCTCCACTTTGTTGAGGAGAGCGAGGAGCAGAGAAGTTGTATGAGTACCCTTCTTCATTGCATAAGTTTTCAAAGGCTCTCCTTTTAAATTCTCCTCCAGATCACTTTTGGTGGTTGTAATTTGGTAACCTTTCTCTCTCTATACTTTCTTACAAAAGAACTCAAAAACTTTTAAAGTATTATCTTTGTTAGCTAAAAAATAACCCAAGTAAAATGGGAGTAGTCATCAACAATAACAAAGGCATACCTCTTTCCACCAATACTTGCAGTTCTAGTTGGACCAGAAAGATCCATGTGAAGAAGCTGAAGAGGCTTTGTAGTAGAGACAATATCTTTAGATTGAAAAGATTTCCTTGTATGCCTACCCTTTTAACAAGCATCATAGATATGATCCTTTGTGTAGTATAGAATTAGTAGTCCAATTACCAATTCCAGCTTTGCAAGTTTTTCAATTAATCTCATGCTATCATGGCCTAATTTTCTATGGCAGTTCTATGGATCCTCAGAAATAGATGCCAGACAGATATGATTTGTGGATCCTTTCACTGAATCAAGGATGTAAACATTCTTGTCCCTACTTCCAGGAAATATTGCCTGTTATGGTACATCCTCAATAATACATCTAGTTTTCTTGAATCTTATTTCCAAATTCCAATCACGCAGTTGACTGATGGTTAGCAGCTTGTACCTTAGAGCCTTCACAAGATAAACATTAGTAATATCACAAAATTTATTAAAAGAGATGATACCAATACCAGTGGTAGTTCCAGTCGAGTTATATCCAAATCGAATTTTTCCACCATTAAAATCAGCTGCAGATTTAAACAGACTTTTATTGCCTGTCATGTGATTTGAATATCCGCAATCAAGATACCATTTTCCTTTTGATTTTGAGCGGTGTTCCTGCAACATAAAGTGTTTATAAGATTTTAGATACCCAATTTGATTTGGGTCCTTGTTTGGTAGAAGAATTTTTGACTCTCCAGACCATATTGGTTGGGTTGGAAAGTCGAAACCTACATCTAGAGTAAGAGTCACTAGGTTTACTACAATAATAGTATGAGCCTTTACTCATTTTAGCAGATCTAGACAAACTGTAACGATCATTTTGAGAACAAGTCAACTTGTTTGAAAAGATTGATTTAACTTCTTTATTAGGGCTAGGAAATGTTCAAGCATTTTTCAAAAGATTTTTTGATTCAAAAAGTTTTCTTCATCTAAAAGATCTCTTTCAACTGCATAAACTTCGAGTTTGATTTCAAGGCTCTTTTTTTAACTTGAATAGTTCTAAGATTTTCAAAGATTTTTTTAGGTTTGTGATGGTCTGATATAGTAAAGCTCTTAATTCATTGTAATTTCAACAAAAATTAACTCTTACCTGGATGGATTCTTTGATGGCCGTGAAGCACACATTTCCAGAGTCATTTTAATCATATTTAGATGTTTCTTCATCACTCCAACTGCTGAGTGCTTTGTTTCTTCCATTTCCTTGAGGATATCTTCTTTTGGATTAAGGACATTCGCTTGCAATATGTCCAAATCTGCCGCAGTCGTAGCACCTGCCATCATTTCTATTGTAAGTAGTAATCTGTTTATTTCTAGAGTTGTTTGGCTTACCACTTCTTTGATTTCTATTGTGTCGAAACATTTCCATGATAGATCTTGTGATCAGTTCGATTTCATCCTCATTGAATTCATCTTCATCTTCTTAAATGTTATCAATTGCTTTAAATGTAACTGATTTATTCTTTTTATCTTCTTTTCCCTTCTTGTTTTTTCTTAAAAGCAATAAGATCCCCATAAACTTCATCATAGGTTAGGTTCTTCATATCCATGCTTTCGAGAGCAATGACATTTGCATGTCATTGAGGAGGTAGACTTCTTAGGACTCTTCTTATGTGCTCTATGGGAGTATATTCCTTTCCTGCAGCCTTGACTTCTCCAATGATTTTGCTTATTCGTGCAAAATATACTCTCAATAAATTCTCCTTCTTTCATATGAAACAATTCATATTCATAGACAAAAAGACTGACAATGGTTTCTTTTACCTTGTCAGTTCCTTTATAGGTAACCTCTAGTTTGTCCCACATCTCTTTAGCAGTTTCACAGCTGGAGATTTTCTTATATTTTTCACCATTTATTGCATCATAGAGAACATTTTTAGCCTTTGAATTTATCTGTATGATCTTTATTTATTCATTAGCATAGTTTTCCAGACAAACAGTAAGAGCCTGGCTTCCTTCAGAACCTAATGAATTACCATTAGCAGGTTTGGTTGCAGAGATTGGAGTGTCAGCAAGCTTGATGACCCTCAAGACTTTAACATCATAGGACTTAATGAATGTCTCTTATTCTGATTTTCTAGTGCAAAAAGTGTTTTCCATTGAAATAGGGAGGTTTGGTTTGAGAAGTTCCTCTCTTTTGAAATAGTGCACCAATGGTTTGATTCTTATTTACCATAATCTTTTTCTCACCTGTGTTTTTACAGAAAAATATAGTGAGACCAGGCTTTGATACCAATTGAAACTGCAAAAGGAGGAAGGGGTGAAAAATGAATTTTTTTTCCTTTTTCAATTTAACGTAAACATGTATTCAGATAGTCAACTAGTATATGAAATAGTCGACTAAAGCAATGATATAAGTAAGAAGAAATTAAAGTGTGTAAAAGGAAAATTCAACACCAGATATTGTTATACTGGTTAGGATTCAATGTGAATCCTAGGTCTAGTCCCCTTGGGTTGCAAGGGATATTTCTTCAAGCTTTTAACGAAATGATGGTTACAGGAATTTGAACTTAAAATTAAACTCAGATGTTTCCTCTCTTTTTTATTTTCTTTTTCTTTTGATTCAGACCACTCTTTCAATTTTTTTCTTCTTTTTTCTCTCTTTTTCTTTCACATTAAAAGCTCTAAAGATTACAATGATTTTCTAAAGATGAAGAGTCTTGATAAAAGGCTTGAAATGTTGAAGGCTTGTATAATCTTGAGATATCCTCGATGCCTCCTTTTATGTAGAATAGATGGCATCCCAAGGGAGTTGATCCTTGGATCGAGGCTATGATGGATCCTCTTTCCAAGAATATGGGCAAGGCAATTAGGTAGGCAGTGAGATCAGATTGTCTTCCTTGTTTAGCTCCTGATCCGGATCTTCATTTGATCTGATTATCTCTAATCTTGGATCTTTTCTTAGCAGTGATCTTCTAGTCAAATCATGGATTGATTTACTGGATCTTCATCACATAATCTTCTTCCTTTTGTGCCGAGACTGATCCTCCTGAAGATGCTCATTTCCTATTGTGAATAGAATATTCCCTTATTTCCTTTTGCACCTGAGATTTTCCTGTAATTAGTCAAAATAATTTTGGCACCAACATGTGTTCCTTTCTTCTTGTTGCTTGATTTATCACTCTTCCAGACTAGGCGTGTGATTGGTTTTCTAGTTGCTTGATAGATTTTGATCTTTTTCTGCTTCTTTGATTGATCCCAATCATAGTAAAATTTATATCTAATCTTCTTATTATCTAATTGATTCTTTTTCCAAGGGTAAGGCTTTGAAGGAAGGTAATAGCAGAATCTTCTCAGATCTTTCCAATCTTGCAGATGCTTGCAGCAGTAAAATCTTCTCTTAATTGATTATCTCCAATCCAAAGATGCTTAATTGACTTTCCAAATTATTTTCCTTTCTCACTTTATATTTGATTTATTCTTTCCAATCCTTTCTTTTCCAGATTTGTTTTCCTTTTTTGCTTATTGTTAGATTGATTCCTTCCAATAATTGTGCTCTTGGCGCCTCTAGCTATATTTCCTTGATAGATGCTTCTAAGTCGTATCTTAGTTGGATTGTTTCCTTTTTTGATATTTTCCTGCAATTTGTCATCAATCACAATATATTAGCAGTAACATCACCATTGTCTAAGATTGAATGGATCCTCAATGAAGTGTCTGCTGAGAATCTATAAGACTTCTATCTACACAAAAAATAATGCAGCATAGAGTGATGTCAGTATGTGAAATGTAGGGTATGCAATACGGTCGAATAGAACAAACTCAAAGATAACTTAATAGAAAAACTAAAGCACAACTCAATCCAATATGAGGGTAGGTGATATCCCTAAGTGTCCTTTTTGGACTAGGACTGAGCATTTTGAATATTGGTGGAGCTATTTGGTTAGCTTATGCATCGGTTGTGTTTATGGGTTTCATCAATAGGGTCTTAAAACCCTACCTTGGTATGTTTGTGGTGGTCTCTAGTGATGAGGTATGAATTGTTTAGAGCTTGTGAATTATTTGGGGGTAGTGTTACAAGTCTTGGATGATGAGGGGATTGGTTTGCTAAATGTGATGAGTGTGAATTGTGGGTAACAAGAAGGTGGTTAGAGCTCCTTAAGGATTATGGTATAAGTCTGCATTAGTTTTCCTAGTAAGGCTAATGTTGTTGTTGGTATGTTGTGGTTGGTGCTCTAAGTAGGGTGCCTATGGGTAGCGTAGCATATGTTGATAATGGTGGTAAAGAGATGCCTAGTAGAGTCCATCGGTCGGCTAGATAGGGAGTTAGGTTAAAGGAAGTTGAGAATGGTAGTATAGTGTTCTTGATGGTTCCAAAATCTTCTTGGGTTAAGAGGACTAGATTAGGCAAGGCCTTGATTTCCGCCTTATTAGAGTTGGAAGTTTTGGGTGAGAGAATGATAGAGTGGAGGTTGCCTCCCAAGAGGGAGATGGCAGTTATGGTACCAAGTGGGTTAGGTGTATTTAAGATTGACTATTGAGTTGAGGATTTTGAGTCCTTACAGAGTGTAGAGGGAGGTTGGTAAGGTTGAATAAGTTGGGGATTGTCTATGGATAGGGGTTTGGGTAGTCCGGTTCTTCATGCTTCCAGGCTGATGGGATGTGTTGGTGACTCTATTGCTACAGAACTCTTTGAAGTTGTGGGTGAGGTGGAGGATATGTTGGGTTAGAAGGAGGTTCCAGTGGAGGTGCTGGATGGTTGAGTGGAGAAATTGATTGATTGATAATAATGTAGTGTTCGTCAAGGCCCTTTGAAAGAGTTTTCTATTCGTATGTGTTTCTCGGAGAGCCGGTGCAGACATGAAGAAGCGATATCCATATCTCTATCACTCTATTCAAGCTTATGATGACATGTCAAGTCCTTTCTATGATTCCAAGTCCTATGTGTCAGCCCTTATGTCATTCATGTGCATTCATGTTTAAGTTGGTAAGTTTATGATGATTTTACACTTATGTTGAGGTTTTGAAAATGGTGTTTTAAAGTGTATTGTTGCATTCTTGTTGGGGCTGACCTCTTCATGATTACTCTTCTCTTGTATATTTCTTTTACATTTGGGGATGAATGTTCCTAAGGGGAAAATATTGTAATGACCCCAAAAGGTGCCCAAAAATGTGCCTCAAAAGTACCCAAAATCGTAATTTTTATATATGTAAAAATTCATTCATTATTTTGAAAATCTGACTTCATATTCTTATTTAGGGGGTCAAATTGAGTGGGAAATAGGTCTAACCCGAATTTTAGAGCAACCGTATCAAAATTCAAAAATTGTAAAGTACGCTATTTAGGAGGATCAACTCTGAAGGGGCATATCTCTTAGCACACAAAGAACTATGTTTAAGAACATAAATTATTTTGTGTTTATTTTAACGTAATTTAAGAACATCTTTTTGATTACTATCTAAAAAAGGAAAATAATAATATAAGATAAAATCATAAATTATACTTCTTTTCTTTTAACAAAAATGATCTACTTTTTTTCGTTTATTTTAAATATAATATTTTCTTCTTTTTTGCAAAACTTTAATTTTAAGTTTCACATGATATGTTCAAGATCACAAGATTAAAAGATATTTTAGTATATTTAACATAATTTTAATTTAGAATTATAAGATTAAATTTTTTTTATTTCCTTAAATATTGTATCAAGACAAATTAGATTATTCTTTGAGGGAGTATGTATTTTGTCAAATTTACACCCAGAAGACCGATGACTTTAATTTTTGATGTCTGTGATATTTTTAGTTCAATTAAAATCCACAAGAACAAATATATGAATTCATTATGAGAATTTTTTTTTTTGGGTATTGTTTGATTTAAAAGATTCACATATATCTTAGAGAGAGTTAAATAGAAAAGGAGAGCAGATGAAGGAAATAAATGGGTAAGTGTAATATCCCATATTTGAATAAGAGCTAAGTGGGTATTTAGTCAAAAATTTAAAAGAAAAAAAGGAAAAGAATTGGATTTAAAGTCTTAAGGCCAACGCCCACCAAAGTGTTTTAACCTATGGTATAAAGAAGCGGATTTTGAAGAAATAGTTCTTTAGCATTCAAAGACAAGCTCTGCTCAGTTAAAAAAAAAAGAGAAAAGAGATAGATCGTGTCAATTTCAAGTCCTTCAAAGTGCGTGTTAAGAAGTTTTGACATATATTTAGACTTCACTGACCTCCATCAAGGTAATATAAATGTTGTTCTTTGATATGAGTATCATTATATATGAACTATCAAATAGATTTGGGTTAACTGGTATTACTGCAACTTGAAAAAAAAATGAATTTTTATGGGGAACTTTAAGAAGTTTGCAATTCAAAGCTTAAAGACGGAAAAGTTTTGGGCAAAATCTTAAGCAAAAGCATTAAGTAAAGAAAAATTTGAATACTTATGAGAGCTATAGTGTACGATAAGCCTATGTCGAGTTTAGCATCTCATTGATTTGAGTATCAGTTCAACCAAAGAACTGGATAAATAAATTGTATGAATAAGGTGAAACTGGTACATATTGAACCAATTGATTAACTCAAAGAATAG
>JAPFFP010044560.1:0-12305 GCA_026153255.1 Solanum medicagineum | reverse complement strand
CAAAGATGCCACTTAGTCCCGCTTCCCTTTTTAATTATATCATTTGTTGATGTTTATCTTTCTTCCGTGACCAACGAAGTGTGATTGATATGCTAAGAGGCTTGTTTGGGTCCCTTCGGGTTCCCCATTCACCGTGTCATGTCTAGGCTCTAGGCTTATGTCGTGATAGGCCTGAATAGGGCGAGTAGACTGCCTCAATTGGAATCCCTGTTGTAACCTATCATACCGCTCCCTGGACCGATATTGTGTCTTATTGAAGTTTTCCTCATATCTAGCCATCTTTTCATTACCCCTATGGACCTCCCAATAGAGCTGCTCAATAGTACGGTTATAGTTAACAATATCAAGGAAAGAATCGCCCGCTGTAACCAATGATTGGGTTTCAATCCTCAATTATATCCTTAGGCCCCTGAAAGAACATTTGATCCTCTCCTCTTCAGTAGGTAATATCATCATGGCATGTCTGGGGAGCTCGTGAGACCTTGCCTCATACTTAGCCATGATCATGGGCCCCTACACTAATCTAGAGAACTAATCCTGGAGGTTGTCCTTAAGACTCCTAAGGACAAACAAGGTTAGAAATGCCTTTGAGAACTTTGTCCATGACACTGTTGGTGACCCTACTAGCCTTGTGCTCATATACGTATGCTACCACTGTCTAGTTGGCCAATCATTTTTATAGGTTGTGAATCTATGCCTCTGGAAATTAACAGCCTCAAAGCCTATAACCTCTCCTCATAGGTCATCAGGAACTCATGGGAATTCTCTCCTACCACTCCTAAAAACCTTGGAGGGCCCAATTTGAGAGAGTAACCAAGCACCCATTGATCCTAATCAAACCTCAGGCCCTCTGCAATATTTTTCTAGACAACACGGGTTGCATGCTCAATCGTAACAGAAGCTAGGGGCTACACAAGCCGTGTTGGTGGTACTAAGGCTGACTCTAGGGTTAGTACAAGTTGTGTCGTCCCTAGGGAAGTGAATAACTATGCAATTGCTACCTCTATTGCAAGTGTCATAATAGGGATGGTTAGGGCTTTGCCAATACTTGCTCGTCTAGCTGAGGAAGAATACAAGCATCCCAATGCTCCTATACCATCTCTAGAACCATATCTATATATGGAGATGGGGCTACGCCCCTATATCTACCCCAAGGTTGACCTCCAAGAGCAGTGTCTGTAAAAATAAAAATAAGCCAAATGAGGTTCCAAAAGACCAATAACACGACAGAATGAAACAATACAATCAAGAGGAGTTTCTTAGAACAATTCGTAGCTCCCAAAGATAAGTCACGAATGTCTCCACACACATATGTAGGACTCTACTAGATGGTGGCGCTGTATAGGTGAGACAACAGAGCCAACCAACTGTTATGCCAAAACTTACGAGTCATGATGACAACTACCTTACCCTCGATAGGTAAGCTTAACCCTATCCCGAAGCAGCTAGTAACATGCAAAACAGAACAGTTTAACCAAACTAACATAACATCATGACCCTTTAGATCATTTGTATACTTTCTTGATTATCTTATCAATTTGAGAATGTGCATAGTGACCTTGGGGCCATTTTTGACTTGTGTTACTGTTAGTGTGGTTGTTGGGGGAATCGATTGAGATTTATACAACTTTTCAAGTTGAACGAAAGATTATAATTATAAAATAAATACTTAGGTTAAGTCCTAGTAAATGGCCTTAGAGCGAAATTCTAATGGTTCCATCAGCTATGGAATAACCAAAATTGGTTAAGAGCAAGTCCGATGTAGTTATATCATGTTTGAAAATTTAACCGCTGGAATAGATCAATAGTCAAATTTAGTCAATATCCTTGGGAAACATTCCTAGATGTGAAATTTGATAGTGGGTGTTAGCTTCAAAATGTTAAGTTTAGTCTAGAATAATCCTTCTTTTGGTATGGGGACATTCAGAAATGATTTGACCCCCCGAGGTCTTTCCGTTAAAGTTGTATATAAGAAAGTAAGACCCATATCAGATCATAACAACCTTTGTTGGAAATTTTTTCTGCGCCATTGGATTTGGAATGTTAGTTCATTTGCAAAAATCAGAGTACGAACAAGTTCGAAACACCAAAAAAAGAGATTGGAAGGTTGCTGAAAAGGAAAAAGTTATGTGGTTGAACTAGGTTGTGCCACGTGGAGCAACCTGACACATCTATGTTGTAGGTGATGTGATAGCCATATATATATATATATACACACACACATATATAAGGTTGTATTCCAGGAAACATTATTATAAATATATACATCAACTGCGCATCGCATTTTTGAGGGAATTTCTTATCTAATTTGGATGATTCAAAAGGCTAACTTATGTAATTTTTTGATAGGGACATCTTGCAAGTGTCTAAAATTGATTTTGGTATGACATTTGAGGTAAAGTTTATAGTTTTTCCGTATATAACATTGAAAATGCTGAAAATATTGAACTGAGATATCTTCACTGTTTCTAGAGACAAGTGAAATTTCAGTCTAAACTGTACCACTTTTTGAGTTTTACATCATGGTGTGCTTGGATTCTGTTAATTTTGTCGTAACTTTGAGAAATATAATGAGAAAGCTGCTTTATACATATGTTTTATTTTAAGTAAGAAATGTCACTCTATTTTGGACTATTTCTTAGTGTTCTGGGCCTCATTTTGAGCTCAAGTTTTGGCTATAGACTCACAATAATATAAAGATCATTTTATGGACGTCGATTTTGTATTTCAACTGTGGCCCTATTCTCCCTATTTTAGTCGCAATTAACGTATTTTTCCCATTTCTTGAGATATTATTGTCAAAATAATAAATATATATTATGATTCATGTTTTGAAAGTTGAACAACATTTGGAACTAGTTAGGAAGGGTAAAGCTTGCATGGACTAATTCGGAGTGCATGGATAACCTTCTAGGTAGGCTAGGATTTCTCCACCTTTAGATTAAGCTAATATATGTATATTAGGAGGTTGTCGTTGTTAAGAGTCTGAGTAAGGTAGATATATATATGTTGTTAAGCCTGGGATTGTTGGTTGGACTCTGCAATACCTATGTATGCTATGATTAGCAGGAGATAGTGTTGTTGGGCTGTGAATACTTCTAACAAGGATTGTAATGGAAAGATAGAACGTGATCGGGGTAACTTAAGCATTAATTCTACCTGTGTACTTACATTTGACTATTTAAATGCTGATGTGACCCATAGGGCTTCCTGATATAACCATCTACTTTATATTCATTTTGATTTTGGTTGCTTGTTAGTTATGTTATGATTATGTCCTGGAAAGGCTAAATCCAACCCTATGCCATGTAATTAATACATATGCCTATTTAAATACTTATTTTACCTGTGTAGGTGGTCTAGTCCTGGTGTTGTCCAGTAGTTGAGAGGGCGGTTGATAGTTATACTCCTAGTTACACCCTAATATTCTGTGGCTATGATTCTGGTGATACACCATCTCCCTAATTCCCTGGTAACTGAATTTCCTTCTAGATGCTTGTTGTACCTATCAGCGGGGTTGTCTATGGTTGTTTGGGGATACTTGTAGTTTTCCTGGGCTGTGATGAACCCAATAATGACTAGGAACGATCCTATGCTACTCCTATTGACACGTATATCTATTAGGTTGTTGGTATGCCTATTTTCTGCCATAAATACTTAAGCAAAACCTACACCTATTTGGTGAGAAGGGGATGATTTTGTGAGTATCATGGTGATCATATGGTCAAGCGCTGTCGTGGACTTGTTAGTTGTCTGGTATGGGGACATATGCTATTTTAAGTGGGGTTGATTATTTGTTATACTCTAGTGTATGCATTAAAGTTCTATTGTTGTGATTATCTTGATATGTTAGGATACTAGTTACATAGTGATAGGGTTGCGATCCTTTTGTGAGATGCATACAATATACAGGATTTTAGCTGGATTATTTGTTGTTGTTGTGATATTGTGGTAATATCAACTGGGTTGCGTGGTACTTTGTCCTAGTTAATGCCTATACTTATTGGCTAGATTATTTGTCATGGTTCTGAATATTTGAGATACTACTGGTTATCTTTTTTCTATGGGCTTTAGCCTAGGCTTAAGTTAGCACTGCCCTATATTCACATTGTTCGGGCACTACATAGCTAAAGACATATACAATTTTACTTGACAAGTATAGTTCCAAGGATACCAGCTGAGCAATTGACTATTCCTATGACTTGATTCCCTGGTGGCTATTCCTATGATCTGAGTCTATGATTACCATATCTGTGTGTATAGGTCCTGGGTGATGACCCTCATGGTCTGGGTCTCCAATGGCCATGTTCGTGTCTCGCGGTCCTCTGTAATACCTCTGAGGGCCAAGTCTTAGATGATTATTTTAAGGTACGTGGTTCAGTTGATTATTCCTGTGGCTCCTATGACCAAGATGATTATTCATAGGTGGAGTTTTAGTTGATTATTCTTGATCCCCCTTGACCTAGTCGATCATTCCTGAGGTGGAGTTCCTAGTTGATTGTCAGACTACTGGACCTGGTAGGCTTATGCTTATTCCCATGATTGGAGGTCAGTTCGGGCAAGGGGGTATGCAGTATCCTAGGCAAAAGTCAGGGGTATGGACCCTAGTGAGACTGTCTCCCATATTGATTATGATCTTGTACCATCTATTACTAGTTTCTACATCCCTATACCTATACACACCACAATTGGATGTAGGTCTACCTTCTAGGCTTATGGAGCCCAATTTTTATACAAGCATAGAGACTATGCCCTTAAACTTGATGTGCTATCAAAACACAACAGTTTTGTTGCACAAAACTTTGAAGTTTGTATATTCTCAAAGCGGTATTAGTGGGTTTGATGTTGCTTTATGTTTGTTTTTTCAAGATTATAGGATTTGGCAAGATTTTGGGCTAAGTGTGCAGTTGCTGCAGTTTTTTTGCTAATGTACAAAGTACTTTACGATTCGTGGAAGTTTTTATGAGTCGTAGAGTGGGTTCGTAAGTGAGATCCAATGAAGGGCTAATATTCTGAAGTTAAATCTACAAACTATCTAACGAGTCATGGAATGTTATATGAGTCATAGATGAGATTTCGTATCCTAAGGATCAAAAGTTGGGATTTTCTAAAAAGTCATCAGACGAAACCCTATATGGGTCATAAGTATAAATATGGACAATAGAATGGTCTGGTAGAATTTGGGCCCAGTTTTGAAGAATGAAGTCCATGAAGCTCCAGTACGGCCCGTAAAACAAGTACGACCCATAACCTTGCCTGTATTACCTGCCAAATACAGTTTTCTTATTTTGTTTTAGACTTGTATTTTAAGTACTACAAATAGAGGTTTTTAGGTTATTTTCAGTAGAGAACAAAAGAGAACAACCAGAAACCTTGAGAGAAGTGCATAAAAACACTTGGAACACAACTTTATGATTTTGATCAATACTTTATGATTTCTTGTGAAGAGTTTGGAATTTCTTGTTCTTAAATTCATCTTTGTAAGTGCTCAATTTTGTTATTCCATATCATGATTCTTGTATATACAATGATTATGCATAGCTAAATCCACAACTAGGGTTGTGGGAACAATGAAGAACTGACAAGGTAAAACTAGATAAATGTAATTCTTAAAAAGTGTGCATGCATGTATTTAATTAATTATCTTTATTTAGTTTACTTTTTAATGATGTCTGACGTTAGAAATCGCGTAGTTGTTACTAACTAGATCAAGGTAGTAATAAATAAGAAAAGAAATTAATTAACAGGATTGGATTGATTTTTTCTCGTCTAAACAACCAAACTAGATCAAGGGGAGGTTATACTGGGACAATAGGTAATAGTTACTAATGACACATTGTGGGTATAGATTAAATCACGTAGTAAAACTTACCTCTCGCCTGCATTAAAGGGTTTGATAAACTTAACTTACCGTTCTACACGTAACACACTAGAAAAGATTATAGTTATCTGGTAACACCAAGTTAGGGAATCATAGGGAACACAATACCTTAGTTACTCTTCTCACTGATTTCACAACACTTGTTCTAGTTTAGGTTTACTTTCTACAAATTGAAAACCGCTCCCCCCCAGGAGATAAGGTGGTTAATTAACTTAAATTGATTGAAATTATGTTGAATCTACCATATTCCCTGTGGGATTCGACCCTAACCTTGGTTAGGTTATATATCTTGACAACAACCGCTTTAACCTTAAAAAAGGAGGTGTAACTTGGGCGACATCAACATTTTGGCATCGTTGTCGAGGAATACGGCTAGACCGGTTTAATTTGAGTAATTTAGATATTAATACTTATTTCCCTCACTATACCTTTTTTGTTATTTTTTTTTGTTTTGTTTTAATACATAAGTGTAGTATTTGGACAACATTCAAAGTTGAGGCATTCCCTTGACTCCATTAGACCCTGAAATCCAAAAGACGCTGAGAAGAATGGCCCTGAACAATATGAACAATGCTACAAACGATGCAACGAATGTAGCACTGAACAAGACCAATAATGATAATAAGCCATCTCTTCTTAAGGATGTTAATCCCACCACTAGATGATCTTCAAACCGTGGCTCATAAATGGAATCAATATCAGCTTCATCCTATGGTGATGGATTTCACTAGAGCTATTGTGTTATTGCCACTACTGGATGACACAAAGTTCATTGATTCGAGTGGGTTACTCTTAATGTTGTAGAATCGCGTTTTGTTTGAGGGCCTACCATCAGAGATCCGTGTCACGACCCGAACCTAGGGCCTAGATGTGACATAGCGATGAGAAATCTGAAGAAAACCCAAACAAGCCTCTTGATTGTAACATGCACACATCCTTGGTTGCAGAAGAAAAATTAAGCAATAATGAGAGTAAATTAATGAAAAGGAAAAATGGGACTAAGGGAAGACTTTGATAATCATAAAAGCATGAAAAGAGTCAAGCTCATAGAATATACAAAACATAATATCCAACAATACCTCTAACTTAGAATAGAGCGGGGGCCAAGACACTTCCCGAGCTTACCCTCATGATTACAAGTGTTCAACATAAAGAAGTCTCAGCATAACAACCGTAACTTAGATATTGTCCTAAGAGTTGAGGGCTCACCAAAGCTTTCTTTGAAGTACCATGCTAGCCACGTGGAGGAGGATGATCGAAAATCCCTACATGGTAATATCATGTAGGCATAGAATATGTGTTAGTACGTTTGAATGTACTAAGTATGTGGGGTGCAATGCAACAAGGACATAAGCCGGTATATATTCAAAATGCATAATCATAATCAATGGATATATAATCTCAATATGACAAGCATGATCAATGCTTGTAATAATACATGCTTGTAAAACATTCAACTTGCATAATATATCATACATATGTGGGAAGAGACCTCAACCGACATAGACCAAGTAGCTACAACTTGGATTCCAGGGCATGACACCCCCTCGGTTCAGGTGATCGGGCATGACACCCCAACCCACCCCATGGAGTGTGGTCTACTCGCTAAGGTAAACCAAACATGATAACATGACTAGATGGATCCACTAGTATAGCAAGGGTAATATTCATAATCCTATGGAGGCACATAGCCAGACTAAAGAATTTATATAAGGACCCCTTGAGTTGAGCCCCCATCTTAAGCCTCAATTGGTGCTAAGTCAAATTCCATGGAATACTTGAAATAATCTTACTTTAATCATAACATGAATAACTTTAAGAGACATGATAACATGACATGAGTAGCTCTTATACATGCTTGACCTCTAATAGTGAGCCTAACTTGAACATAAGATTAAATAATAATCATGCACAAACCCTTGCTTTAACATGAGTGGCTCACAAGAGGTAAAAATCTTGAAATAGGGCGCAAGTTGATACTCGTAAAATCATACATGAATTCAATACATGCTTGAAAGACCTTACTCATAATGAAGTCATGACTTTTAAATCATGTAATAGTTCATCAACAACTTGAGAATTCTTGTCATGTAGTTTTTTACTAAACACATGGTGGGTTCATGATACTTGGTCAGAATCATGCAATTCAAGACTGAAATAAAATGAGAAAACTAAATGCAAATAAACCCACCAATATAGTAGTAAGAGCCTCACTTAGGGTATCTTGAAATCCATCACAAAAGCTCATAATAATTCATTATTTCACAGCTCAAATCATGCATAGTCTCAATAGACAAAACCAATTCATGGAATAAACTTGAAATAGATATTTATGCATAATCATTCAATACTTGATAAAACCCTAACATAATTTATGTTCAAAATTCATAATAAGAGACCCATAGGTATTAGTACTTGAAATCATGCAATTTTCGTAAAAAGAAAAGATTGGGCTCCACGGATAAAAGGAACCATGGATGAACACCCATATACCTTAAACCTTGAATCCCTTGAGATGAACTTGAAGGAGACTTGAAGCTTGAGATGGGTCATAGAGTTCCAAATTGAGCTTGAAATCCTTGAATTTGAATGAGAGATTTAATAGAGTCTTGAAGAGATTCTAGAGAGGGTTTTGTGAGCTATAGAGTTGAAAAATGGTTAAGTATGGGAGATTTCAAGTTTAAATGGGCATGGGGCTATGACCCCAATGCCCTTGGACGAAATAAGAAAACCAAGGAAAATTTTATACTAGTGCGCACCCAAGGCACAACGTGGATCTCCAAATACACTAGTCTGCACCCCATGCACGTCACGGCCTGGGCGCAGACAGACACTAGAAATCAAAAATTAGCAAATCTTATTTTTCGCTACCTGTCTTCTAAAATCCGGGTTATACCCATTTCCCACTAAACATTGCCCCTTGATCAAGAATATGATGTCAGATTTTTAAAACCACACATGGATTTTAAGATATGTGAAAATTACGATTATGGGGCATTCCAAAGCACATGAAGGGTGTTCCAATCCGCATAACCATCTACACAATGTTTTCTTCAATTGAAAGAGTATGATGGGAAGTTAGAATCTGTCTATAGATGTCATTAGGCTCTATGTCTTCCCATTATCTCTAACAAGCAATGCAACTTTATGGTTATCCAAGCTCCCACAGAGTTAAATCACCAGCTGAGATAAACTGCAGAAGGCCTTTTTGGAGAGGTTCTTTTGATGTCAAAGAAGCTGAATCTGAAGGACCAGATCAACAACTTCGAGCAATTATTTGGTGATACAATCAGTACCACGTGGGAGAGGTGTCACGACCCAAGCGTAGGGCCTAGACGTGACATGATGCAAGGGGAACCCTAAGAGACCCCAAGCAAGCCTCATAAAGCATCATTACACATCCTTGATCGCGGAAGCAATAAATCAAGCATCAAAGGTAAATGAATGGGGAAAGTGGGGCTAAGGGAAAAGCTTGCACAATATCATGGTTAAAATACAAGCGTTAAACTTCTTATATCATAGATACTTAACATGTCCAACAAATACCTCTACTACATAGATAAGAGCGTGGGCTAAGAAAAAGTAACTAGGCTCACCCTCATAATCAAATACAACATAAAAAGAGAGTCTCAATACATATTAAGAGAGAATAGACTAGGTCCCTGAAATAGAAGACTCATCAACTAGCTTGAATAGCATTGAACTAGCCATGTGGAAGAGAATGATCAACTTAGGCGCCGGTTCATACATTGTGACATCATGTAGGCATAGAGTATGTGTTAGTACATTTGAATGTACTAAGTATGAAGGATAGAATGCAACAATAGATAGGCATCATAATCAAAATGCATAATACTAAGAAATAGGCATAATATACAATATGGCATATATGATCAATGCTTAAGTCAAACATGCTTAAGTACTCACGCTCATATAGGATATCATATGTGTAGAAGAGACCAAGCTAGTTGTTAAAGGTATAAACCCCTTGCTGGTTGTCTGGTATAAACCCCTCACATGGTTGATTGTAATTACACCTTAACAACACGGTAATGAAGTATAAGCCCCTCACATGGTTGATGAGTATAAACCCCCAACATGGTTACCCGGGCTCTTGCCCCCCCGAATCGAGTATGGTATAATGCAACACTTTGTATAGAGTATGTCATATATATAAGCTCATTTCATCATCATAACATCATTAATATCATATCTCATGCTTTGGACTTTCATTCCCACAAGAAACGGATATTTTATCAAACACTTGAGGGTGTGTGTAATGGGGTAAAAGACCATGCAATGTGGAGATAAAATCATGTAAGAAAATCTATTGTAAAATCATCAATGAACACCTTGCAACAACCCTAAGACATTCACATCAAAACCCCTCATCAAATTTAACAATAGATCCAAGATTTAGAGTTCAAAGCATAGCAAAACAATCACCACTTTACATAGCTTTAACATAGTGTGCAGTGAATTTCATAATGATCAAGACCCATTTGTAAGTCAACTTTAAATCACATAATTTATGCAAAAGGAGGCTTGGGTGTCATGAGGGAATGGAACCCATGAGAGAAACCCACAAACCTTAGCTTATAGATGAACTTGGTGAAGATTGGAGATGGAGACTTAAAGCTTGAGGAAGAACCTTGAAAGAAACCTTAGCTTGGGATGAGGGTTTGGAACTTGAGTTTGGGGAGTGAAAAATGACTAAGTGTTTGAGTGAGCATCGAGAAATATTTAGAGTAGTATGAGGGTGAAATATGACTAAGTATAGGTAAAAACAAGTATGGGAGCTTTTAGGCCTAAGACTTAAAGTCTTGGACCGAAGCTGAAAAAAAGTGTCCCAAAATACATAGGGGCGCATCGGGTTGGGGATGCAAAGACCCCTCTGGATATCGCACTTTAGAATTTCATAATTGATAAATCTTCCCTCTTAAACATGGGTTAGACCCTTTTCGACCTAATTTGGACACCCTGAACAAGAATTTGAAGTCAGATTTTCGAAATAACGAACGAATTTTGAGATACATGAAAATTATAATTCCAAGCATTCTGACTCACGTTTTTCGGCACTTTTTGGGGTCGTTACAATATCTCCCCCTTAGGAAAATTCATCACCAAAGTAAAAGAGATGTACAAGACAAGGGTGATCATCAACAAATCAGCCCCAACAAGAATGCAACATAATATGTAAAACACCATTTTCAAATTCTCAACATAAGTGTAAAATCATCATAAACGTTCCAACTTAAACATGAATGTATATGAATAACATAGGGGCTGAAACATAAGACTTGAAATCACATAGGGGACTTAGGATTACTACCTTAGCTTTGAGTGGAGTGGAAATGATAAGGATACCGCTTATGCACGTCTGCTTCGGCCTCCCATGTAGCACTTTCAACTTGTTGGTTCCTCTAAAGGACCATAACAGATGTCACCACTTTGTTCCTCAATCTCTTTACTTGCCTATCTAAGATCCGAAACCTCCTCATAAGTCAAATTATCCTCAACAACACCCACAACATCAAGAGGCACAATGGCATAAGGGTCACGAATACATTTTCTCAACATAGAGACATAGAACGCTGAGTGAACCAAATTCATTTCACTAGGCAACTTCAAGTCATAAGCTGCCTTATCAATCCTCTTTATCACCTCATAAGGACTAAAATACCTTGGACTCAACTTCCCCGTTTTACCAATACAGACCACATCTTTCATTGAAGGAACCTTTAAATAAGCCCAATCACCTACTTGGAATTCTACGTCTTTCCTTCTTACATCGGCATAAGATTTTTGACGACTTCGGGCAATCCTCAACCTTTCCCTAATCATCTTAACCTTATCAAGAGCCTCCATGACTAGATCTGTCCCCAATAAAGACACCTCTCCAACCTTAAACCAACCAACTGGTGATCTATAACGTCTCCCACAAAGAGCCTCTAATGGAGCCATAGTGATACTAGAGTGATACCTATTGTTGTATGCGAATATAATCAAAGGAAGATGGTCATCCAAACTACCCCTCAACTCCAATACAAATGCCCTAATCATATCTTCAAGGGTTTGAATTGTCCTTTCGGCTTGGCCATCCATTTGGGGGTGGAAGATCATACTAAGATGAACTTTAGTACCAAGACCCCTTTGAAAAGACCTCCAAAAATGTGAAGTGAATTGTGCACCACGATTTGTTATGATGGATAAAGGAATCACATGCAACCTCACTAACTCGTGGATGTACAACATTGCATATTCTTCAGCCCCATATGTAATCTTAACCAGTAGAAAGTGAGCCGATTTTGTCATCCTATCAACCACCACCCAAATGGAATCAAAAACTTTTCTAGTCTTGGGCAACCCAACCACAAAATCCATATTAATCACCTCCCACTTCCAAGTGGGAATCTCGATGTCT
>JAPFFP010044559.1:0-12305 GCA_026153255.1 Solanum medicagineum | reverse complement strand
ACATTTTATCAAACACTTAGAGGGTGTGTAATGCTAGTATAAAACCATGAAATATAGAGATGAAATCATGTAAGAAACTTCATTATAAAACCATCAATTAACACCTTGCAACAGCCTCTAGCAATATACATCAAAACGCCTCATCAATTGTTACAATAGATCAAAGATTTATAGCTCAAATCATAGCAAAACAGTCACAACTTTACATAGCTTTAACATAATGCAATTTGAATAAAAGGAGGCTTGGGTATCATAAGTGAAAGGAACCAATGAAAGAAACCCACATATCTTAGCTTAAAGATTAACTTGGTGAAGATTGAAGATGGAACTTGAAGCTTGAAGAAGAACCCTGAAGGAGAACCTTAGCTTAGGATGAGGGTTTAGGACTTGAGTTTGGGGAGTGAAAATATGTCTAAGTGTTTGAGTGAGTATTGGGAAATGTTTAGGATGATATGAGGGTGAAATTTGGCTAATTATAGGTAAAAGTACGTTTGGAAACACTTAGGCCCAAGACATAGAAGTCTTGGACCGAAATTAAGAAAATAGTCCCCAAAACATTCAGGGGCGCGTCGTGGAGGCAACGTAAAAACCCCTCTGGAAACACACTTTGGAATTTCATAATTGCTAATCTTTCACATTTAAATTGGGATTAGACCCTTTTTCATCTAATTTTGACCCCCTGAACAAGAATATGAAGCCGGATTTTTGAAATAGCAAATGGATTTTGAGATATATGAAATTTAAATTTCAGGCATTCCGAGGCACATTTTCAGGCACTTTTTGGGGTCGTTTTAAGGATCCTAAATAGCCTTCCCGCAGTAAGAGACCCATGATGGAGGGTGATGAGACAGGGGATAGATTTATCCGACCAAATATTTCTAAGGTTGATGATAAGGAGGCAGAAGGAGGAAAGGGGGAAGTCACTTGCCAAGGCGACCTCCTAAGATGCTTAAGTGGATCCACAAAAGTTTTGCTATTGAGCAACCTCTACTATCAGTTGCTCTAGAAATCAACCTCTACTAGTGGGTGAATCCTATTTTCTATGGTGGCACGTAGTTCTGGGATAATGGGATTCTACTAACGGTCTCTCGCATCTTCTAACGGGGAGCTTCCGCATCCATCCCAAGGTCCACTCTATGCTAAGTAAACTCACACGGAATAATCATAGGAAGGAATCATGAAATTCATTAGTGGAGAGGTATTCTACTAACCCATCCCATAAGCATTGTAAAACAATGGAGGAGAATTCTACTAACCCATCCTATAAGCCTTGTAAAACAATAGAGAAGAATTGTACTAACCCATCCCATAATCATTTAGAACATTAATCATCATCATAAGGATAGCATCCTAATCTTGGCTAAGCCTCTGCTATCAGCTAGCATCAAAATCTTGGCTAAGCCTCTATTATCGCCTAGCATCATAATATTGGCTAAGCCTCTACTATCAGCCAGCATCATAATCTTGGTTAAGTCTCTACTATGGGTTAGCATCATAATCTTAGCTAAACCTCTACTATCGGCTAGCATCATCATCTTATCCCTCTACTAACCTGCCATCACAATGTCCTGATCATAACTAGGTGGGGACTCATATTTCTTTTATTCATTGATGCTAAATTTCATAAGATAGTCCTATTGGAAATACAAACATGAGGGTAATCATGACAAACATAACTTGTATAACGTAACATCATAAGGAAAGCTTTACAATAACACGTAGCTTTCATAATATCTCAATGAATTTCATATAATACTTGATATACCTCATCCTCCATAACATTCATGAACTAGCATACATATAGCGAAGCCTTTTCATTATTCATAAGAAACTTCACCATTAAATCCTCATCATTAAGAATCATTTTCAAATTAGCAAAATCAACTTGAAAATTGGGTGGGCTCATGCAAGTAATTTTAAATCATGTAACTCAAGAGGACTATGCATGAAAGTAATCCATTTCATCAATTCATGTCATCTCTAGAACAACCCATCGTAGTCATACATATCATCTTTCAAAACATGGATATAGAAACATGAAATTCATCTCATACAATCCTCAACTCCATAGTGTCTCATGGTATCACAACTTTTATAGCTTTGAATATCTTAAACTAATTCATCAAACCATCACATTGTAATATCAAATAAAGGGTTTCATAACATTTATAACATTCTCATGAACTCATAGCATACTTATTTTCCTTTAATATCAACATCCATAACTCACATGTGCTACCATAAGCCTTCCTCACATAAGAGAATTGCCACATAACTTAGTCAAAACATGTTGGGTATATGTATTTAAGCTTAAAATCATAGAATCCAAAAATAAGGAACATGAGAGGGTTAATTTAAAGTCATTTAAGAAGTCATTCAAACAACCCACAACATACTTGAAAAACCCCAAATTGGGCGTCATGAAAACCATTCAAAAATTCATAATATTTTAGAGTATTTCAAGATGCCATAGCTTACAAAGCTTTATTTTTATAAACATATCATAATCTCAATCATTAGTAGGAGCCCATCCATCAATAAATTAAGAATCTATAAATTTCCAACATTTTTCATGTAATGGAGTGATAATAGAAAATACCCATAAAGAATTAGTCATTTGAATCAAGAAATTTTATAAAAATAGTTTTGGGGCTCCATGGGTGAAATGACCCACGGATGAAAACTCACATACCTTAGACTTAATGTTTCTTGAATAAAATCGGAGGAAGACTTGATGCTTGACTTGGTTATCTTGAATTCCAACAAAACTTCTTGAAAATCTTGAGAACAGATAGAGAATTTGGTGAAGATTAGAGAGGAATCTGAGAGGTTTTTGGTGAGTTGTAGAGTTGCAAAATGGCTAAGGATGAGGGTTTCATGTATATATAGACATTGGATAACTACCCAATTGTCCTTGAGTGAAAAAGGGGGGGTTTTGACCTATGGCGCGTCCTGTGTCATGGGTGCAACGCGGACAGCCACTGCTTGCGCAATTTAATCAAAAAAATAGTTTTTTGGCATGGATAAAATATACCTTGTAGGTAACCATTCTCCCACCCAAGTTTTCCCTGTAAACAAGAATATAAGGTCAGATTGGCGAAATTCTGCATGGATTTTGAGATATAGCAAAAACAAATGCATCATAGGGTCTTTCCGAGCTATGTTGAGGGGTGTTTCACACTCCCCTCATGGATGAGACTTTCAAATAGACCCAATCACTAACCTTAAACTCAAGATCTCTTCTTCTCACACCATAGTAGGACTTTTGTCTACTTTCAGCTATTTTTAATCTCTCCATTATCAACCTCACCTTCTCCAAGGCTTCCATGACCAAATCCGTACCAAGCAAGGCCATTTCCCCCACTTCAAACCACCCAATCGGGGATCTACAATGTCTACCATAAATAGCTTCAAAAGGAGCCATACCAATGCTTGAGTGGTAGCTATTGTTGCAAGCGAACTCAATGAGTAGAAGATGTTCATCCCAACTACCGTTAAACTCCAAAACACAAGCTCTAAGCATATCCTCAAGAGTTTGGATAGTCCTTTCGGCTTGACCATCCATTTGAGGATGAAAAGTTGTGTTAAGCTTAACCTTGGTACCAAGAACTCGTTGAAAGGACCTCCAAAAGTGAGAAACGAATTGAGTACCACGATTCGAAATGATAGACAATGGCACCACATGCAATCTAACTAACTCATATATATACAACTTGGCATAATCTTCAGCACCATAAGACGTTTTTGATCGGTAAGAAGTGAGCAGACTTTGTCATTCTATCCCTAACAAACCAAATAGAGTAAAAATGTTTCCTAGTCTTAGGAAACGCAACCACAAAACCCATGTTTATCTCTTCCCACTTCTAAGTAGGAATATCTATATCTTAGGCTAGGCCACCCGACCTTTGATGTTCAGGTTTGACTTGTTGGCAATTGTGACATCCGGATATGAACTTGACAATGTGCCTCTTCATACCACCCCATCTTTACACCACCCTCAAGTCTCTCTACATCTTTGTAGAACTGCGGTGAATGGAATAAGATGAATTATGGGCCTCCCTCAAGATCAATTCTCTAAAGTCATCCACATTTTGCACATACAATCTACCTTGGTATCTAAGGGCACCATCTCCCCCTTGGAAGTAAACTTCCACTTTACCAGCTCTTACCAAGGCCTTCAACTCTAGCAAGGTGAGATCAAGATCTTGTTTTCACTTTACCTCCTCAATCAAGGAAGATTTAGAACCATCAACAACCATTACACCACCATTGTAAACTTCATCCAACCTAACCCGCAATCTAGCCAACCGGTGAACCTCTCTAGCCACCTCTTTGCCACCATCATCAACATGAGCTAAACTACCCATAGACACCCTACTTAGAGTATCGGCCACAACATTAGCTTTGTTGGGGTGATAATGCATACTCATATCATAATCTTTAAGGAGCTCTAACCACCTTCTTTGTCTAAAGTTAAGATCTTTTTGGGTGAAGACATATTGGAGACTCTTGTGGTCGGTAAACACATCAACATGAAACCCATACAAGTAGTTTCATCAAATTTTCAAAGCAAATACTACAACATAAGTTGTTGCTTTGTGATTTTGTTGTATTAGACATGGTTGATTTTGATGTAATTTTTTGGATGGATTGGTTGCATGCCTACTATTTTTCCACTGATTGTAGAACTCGTAGGGTGCAGTTTCAATTCCCTATGAACCCGTACTTAAGTGGGAAAATCAAGATGAAGTGGTCAAGGTTAGATTCATTTCATGCATTAAATCCCATAAGTTTATTCCTAGGGGGTGTTTGTATCATCTTGTGAGGGTTAAAGATGTGGAGTCCAAAGTCCCTTCCATTGAGTTGATTCCGGTTGTAAACGCGTTTCTTAATGTCATCCAAAATGACCTTCCCAGTGTCCCTCCCAAAAGTAAGATGGATTTTAGCATAGATCTCCTTCCCGATACTCAACCTATCTCCATGCTTCCTTACTGTAAGGCCTTGGCGGAGCTGAAGGAGTTAAAGGAACAATTGAAAGTTTTGTTGGAAAAAGGGATTTATTAGGCCGAGCCAATCAACTTGTGGTGCCTCGGTGTTGTTTGTAAAGAAGAAGGATGGGTAACTTGGAATGTGCATTGACTACCGAAAATCAATAAGGTCACCATTAAGAATAGGTATCTTCTTCCAAGGATTGATGATTTGTTTGACCAATTGAAAGGGGCTAGCTTCTTCTCTATGATCGATCTTTGGTCTAGGTATCATCTAGTAAGGTTGAGGGAGTGTGACATTCCTAAGATGACCTTCCGGAATAGATATGGGCATTGTGATGTCGTTTGGGTTGACCAATGCACCAGCGATCTTCATGGACATAATGAATAGGGTCTTCAAACCTTACCTTGATTCCTTTGTTGTGGTCTTCTTGATGATATTTTGATCTATTCACATAGTAAGGAGGAGCATATGGGGTATTTGAGGGTTGTGTTGCAAAGATTGAGGGAGGAGAAATTGTATGCCAAATATGATAAGTGTGAATTTTGGTTGAAGGAGGTTGCATTCTTGGGTCATGTGGTGTCGGGGGATGGTATAAAAGTGGACCCTATAAAAATCGATGTGATTAGAAATTGACCTAGACCATTGACCCTGTCGGATATTAGGAGCTTCTTGGGCCTAGCGGGTTATTATAGAAGGTTTATGAATGAGTTCTCCTCCATTACTTCCCCTATGAAAAAATTGACACAAAAGAAGGTTAAATTTGTGTGGACCGATGAGTATGAGAGGAGCTTCCATACATTGAAAGATAAGCTTGTGTCCGCTCCTATATTGTCACTACCGAATGGGCTTGAGGGATTTGTTGTGTATTGTGATGCTTCTCGGGTTGTTTTGGGTTGTATGTTGATGCAAAAGGGTAAGGTCATAGCTTATTCTTCTAGACAACTCAAGGTACATGAAAGGAACTACCCTACTCATGATCTAGAGTTAGCAGTCGTTGTGTTTGCATTAAAGATTTGGCGTCACTACTTGTATGGGGTGCATGTGGATGTGTTCACCGATCATAAGATACTTCAATATGTTTTCACTCAAAAAGATCTCAACTTGAGGCAAATGAGACGGTTAGACTTCTTAAAGACTATAACATAAGTGTGCATTAGCATCTGGGTAAAAGAAAATGTGGTGGCGGATGCCTTGAGTTGGGTGTCTATGGGTAGCTTAGCTCATGTTGATGGTGGTAGGGAGATGGCTAGGGTGGTGCATCAATTAGAAAGATTGGGGGTTAGGTTAGAGGAGGTTTGTAATGATGGTGTGGTTGTTATTGATGGGTCTAAGTCCTCATTGGTTGATGAGGAGATAGAAAAACAAGATCTTAACTCCTCCTTGATTGAATTGAAGGCCTTGGTGAGGCAAAGTAGAGGTTTTCTCCCAAGGGGGCGATGGGGCACTTAGGTACCAAAGTAGGTTGTGTGTGCCTTGTGTGGTGGTTTGAGGGAGAAGATCCTTGATGAGGCCCACAATTCGTCTTCTTCTATCCACCCCGGTTCCACCAAAATGTATAGGGACTTGAGAGTTGTGTAATGGTGCAGAGGCATGAAGAGGGACATTGCAAAATTCGTTTCCTGTTGCCATAGTTGTTAACAAGTCAAAGGGTAAGAAGAACCATGAGCCTCATCAAGAATCTTTTCTCTCAATCCATCAACACAATTCACACACAACTTATCTTGGTATCGAAGGGTACCATCTCCACCTTGGGAGAAAACCTCCACCTTACCATCTTTTACCAATGCCTTCAATTTTAACAAAGCAGGGTCAAGACCCTTCTTAGCTTTCAACTCCTCAACCAATGAAGATTTAGAACCATCATCAACAACAACAACTCCATTATCAACCTCTTCCAACCTAACTCCCAATCTCACCAACCGATGCACCTCCTTAGCCACCTCTATGCCCCCACCATCAATATGAGCTTGGCTAACCATAGACAACCTACTCAAAGAATCTGCCACAATATTAGCCTTACTGGGATGATAATGCACACTCAAATCATAGTCCTTAAGAAGTTCTAACCACCTTCTTTGCCTCATGTTGAGATCTTCTTGAGTGAAGACATAATGGAGACTCTTATGATCGGTAAACACATCAACCTGCACTCAATACAAATAGTGACGCCAAATTTTCAAAGCAAAAACCATGGCAGCAAGTTCAAGATCATGGATAGGATAATTCATTTCATACAATTTGAGTTATCTAGAAGTATATGTTATCACCTTACCATTTTGCATCAACACACAACCCAAATCAACTTGGGAAGCATCAAAATACACAACAAACCCTTCTAGCGCTTTCGATATAGACAAAATAGGAGCGGACACAAGCTTATCTTTCAATGTTTGGAAACTCATTTCACACTCATCGGTCCACAAATTTGGCTTTCTTTTGAGTCAACTTGGTCATAGGAGAAGCTATAGAAGAGAACCCATTCATAAACCTTCGATAGTAACCTGCTAAGCCCAAGAAGCTCCTAATATCTGACGGGTTCAATGGTCTATGCCAATTTCTGATCACATCTATCTTTTAAGGATCCACATTAATACCATCCCCTGACACCACATGACCGAGGAAGGCAACTTCCTTTGACAAAAATTCACATTTCTCATATTTAGCATACAACTTCTCCTCCCTCAATCTTTGCAACACTACCCTCAAATGAACCATATGTTCCTCCTCACTATGAGAATAGATCAAAATATCAGCAATGAAGACCACAACAAAAGAATCAAGGTAGGGCCTAAAGACCCTATTCATAAGATCCATGAAGATGGTCGGTGCATTGGTCAACCCAAAGGACATCACAACAAACTCATAATGCTCATACCTAGTCCAAAAGGTCGTCTTAGGAATATAATACTCCCTCACCATCACTTGTTGGTACCCATATCGAAGATCAATCTTAGAGAAGTGGCTAGCCACTTGCAATTGGTCAAACAAATTATCAATCCTTGGAAGAGGATACCTATTCTTGATGGTGACCCTATTAAGTTACCAGTAGATAATACACTCCATAAGAGACCTATCCTTCTTCTTCACAAAAAACACCAGTACACCCCAAAATGATTGGTTAAACCGAATAAAACCCTTCTCCAATAAGTCCCTAAACTGCTCCTTCAACTCCTTTAACTCCGTCGGGCCATACAATAAGGGGGAATATAAATAAGTTGAGTATCGGGGAGGGGGTTTATTTCAAAATCTATTTCTCTTTCAGGAGGAAAACCAGATAGGTCATTTGGAAAGACATCAAGAAACTCATTTACCACCAGAACTGACCTTATGGGAAGGACTTCGGATTCCACATCACCCTCACAAGATGATAAAGACACCCCTTAGATATCAACTTATGGGCTTTAATGCAAGAGATGAATCTACGATTGACCACCACATCATGACTCTCCCACTCAAGGACGGTTTCATTTGGTAATTACAATTTGACCCTACGGATTCTACAATCAATAGAGGTATAGTATGCATGCAACCAATCCATCCCAAGAATGATATCAAAATCAACCATATCCAACTCAACAAAATCACAAGGCAATATTTTATGCAAGATGCAAATGGGACAATTTCTATAGACCTTTTCTAGCAACAATAGATGCACTAATAGGATTAGACACCTCATATAACTCACACAATAATTCGGGCTCAACATGAATCTTTTTGGCAACAAAAGGGGTAACATAAGAAAGGGTGTCACCCAGATCAATCAATGCATACACATCAAAATCAAACACTACTAGTATACTAGTGACGACATCGAACACCTCATCAACCCCTTACCTCCCATGTAAAGAATAAAACAGATTGTGCCTTGGGGCACCACCTTGTTGACCACCTCTCCCCAAAGGAACTGCATTGGCACCTCGACCTTGAGGATGAACATCCTTACCCTTGTTGTGACTTTTAGGGAAATCTATTGCCTTATGCCCCATCTCCTGACAACTATAACAAGCACAGATATTCCTCAAGTATGGGCCACCAGGACCCTTATCACACTTTGGGCACACATCAATAGGACGCACCTTGGGCCCTTGGGAAGTCATTAGCAAACCTCCTATTAGAAGCATGAGAAGACCCTTAGCCTTGATGGAACCGGCCACCCTTTCGACGTGGGAACCTACCCTCAAAACGAGCCCTTTTGGCCTCATTACTCCTCCATTTCCTTAACTTTTCCTCCTCCATTTGCTCAGAATAGGTCATCAAATGGTATATATCCATGTCACTAATCAACATAGCGGACTGACACTCCTCACTCACCAAGTCGGATACCCCTATCACAAACTTATTTATTCTAGACCTTGAGCCGGCCACCAAGTGTGGAGCATATTTTGAAAGTTCGTTGAACTTGAGGGAATACACCCTCACACTCATAGACCCTTTTCTGATATTCATAAATTCCATCTTCTTAACCTCCCTAAGTTCAAGAGGGAAGAACCATTAAAATAAGCCACCTTGAACTGCTCCCAAAGTGCCACATTGTTGATTCCCTTCTCCTCCTTCCATTAATTGTAGCATATTTGTGCCACCCCCTTGAGTTGGTAAGCCACCAACTCTGCCTTGTCCTTCGATCTAACACCCATAATAGCCAAAACTTTGTAGACCTCATCAATAAACTCTTGAGGGTCCTCATTCAACTTTGACCCATAGAATTCTGGGGGATTCATCCTCATGAAGTCTCTCACCCGAGATGCCGGTGTAGGAGCATAAAGGGCTTGGGACCCTTGATTGGCTTGGTTAGCCAGAACTTGGGCAAGCAAGGTGAGAGCATCCCGAAGCTCAGCATGAGTCAGTTATCCCTCGGGTGTGCGAGCTCCTCTTCTTCTTGTGTTAGGCATAATCTAGCATAGCAAAGAATAATTTTTAGAGCGGAAAACCTTATTTCAACTCTATAGCACAACTTAGAACATGAAGAAGGGAAACATTTCCTAAAACGTCTCATAACCTCTTACTCATAGTTGTGGTGCACAACACAACCATGCATACGACTCTAATAGATGCGGTGTGTTGGATGTCGAGGACCATTAACAACCTAGTGCACTGATACCAAGTTTGTCATGATCTAAGCCTAGGGCCTAGACATGACACGGTGCATGGGGAACCCGAAGGGACGGCAAGAAAGCCTCTTAACATATCGTTACACATCCTTGGTCACGGAAGCAATAAATCACAACAAGAGCTAGAAATTAGGGATAAACGGGGCTAAGGGACAACTTTCATATCATAGACATCAAGAGTCAAGAGAGAGTCAAAGCTCATAGCATTACACATAACATGTCCAATAACACCTCTAACCATAGAACTTGGCGGGGGCCAAGACAAGTAACCGAGCTCACTCTCATAGTCAAGTACATAATATAAGGAAAAAAGAAGTCTTTATACATAGCATAAGATCAAAATCAATGTTCCGGAAGTGGAGGACTCACCAACTTGATTGAGAGACGATCATACTAGGCATGTGGAGGAGGAGGATGGTCAAGCCAGGTTTCGGTTCCTACATGGTGACATCATGTAGGCATAGAGTATACGTTAGTACATTTGAATGTACTAAGTTTGTAGGATGCAATACAACAATAGATATGCAACAGAGGCAAAATGCAATATCATAAGCAATAGGTAGCATACGAGTAATATGACATGAATGAAGAATGCTTGAGGTAAACCATGCTTATATACATATCTAGCAAGTAACCATAAATATAGGATATCCAAGGCCTACCACCCCCTTGGAGAGTCGACTGAGGTACCAATCCTCAATATGGTTATACAGGCCTACTACCCCAGTACTAGCCAACCAAGGTACGAACCCCTCGATTTGTTAATCGGGTACCAACCCCTATATATTGTTATACGGGCGTACTACCCCATCGTACTACGAAACCAAGGTACCAACCCCTCGATGTATTTATAGGGGCCTACTACCCCCCCTCCCCCGTACTAGTCAACCAAGGTACCAACCCCTCGATGTGATTAACCAAGCGTACAACCCTCTGAGCTAGGCTTTGTCATCTCACAACACTATGGAAGTTCATCATGAAATTAATATATATACAACATACTTCCATCATCATAAAGTCATATATCTCATATGCCAAGCATTAGGCCTTCAACAACTCAGGAATCATAATCCGGACATTTTATCAAACACTTGGTACGTGTGCAATGCTAGTGTAAAATCATACAATTAAAGAGTGAAATCATGCATGAAATCTTGAAGTAAATCATCCCACCAATACTTGGTAACACCATAATAAATTATGCATCAAAACCCCTCATCAAACTCAAGTTAGATCCAAGATTAATGACTCAAAACATGCTAAAATAGTCACACTTTTACAAAACCCCAACATAGTTCATAATCAATTCATAGTAATAGGCCTAAATGTAAAATCAACTTTAAAACATATAAATTAGATGAAATAGTATCTTGGGCACCTTGGCTGAAAGGACCCAATGGTTGAGATCCACATACCTTGATTTTAGAGAATAACTTGATGAAGATTGGAGATGGAGTCTTGAAGCTTGAGTGAAATCCTTAGATCTGGATGAGTTTTGGGACATGACTTTTAGGGTAGAATATAAATCTAAGTGTTTGAGTGAGTATTGGGGAATGTCTTGAATGATATGAGGGTGAAATAAGGCTAAGTATAGTTATTTTCATACATGGGAACACTTAGGCCCAAGACCCAAAAGCCTTGGACCGAAGTGAAAACAGGAAACATTTTTACACTATGGCGCGCCCTTGGTGCGTCGCCAGGGTGGAAAGCTCTCTGGAAATCAATTTTTGTGAAAATGAAATTGTGATTCATTTGCTCTAAAATTGGGGTTAGACCTATCACCTACTCAATTTGACCCTCTGATCAAGAACAGGAAGTCCAATTTTTGATATTGTGAATGGATTTTGAGATACATGGAAATTATGATATTGGGTACCTCAAACGCACATTTTAGGGCACTTATTGGGGTCATTTCACATACTTAGCGATTTTTTAACTCTATATCACTCAAAACCCTCAGGAAGACCTCTCTAAGATTTAACCAAATGTCTCATACCAAATTCAGGCATTTCAAGCTTAGCAACTCAAGGATTCTCTTCAACCTTATCTCAAGAAAATCCAAGTTTGAGGTATGTGGGTTTCATCCATTGGGTCCTTTCACCCATGGAGCCTAATCTTCCTTTTTATAAAAATTGCATGTTTTCAAGTTGTATTACTTATGGGTATCTCTTATTATGAAATATGAGCATGATTTATTTTGGGGGT
>JAPFFP010044558.1:0-12306 GCA_026153255.1 Solanum medicagineum | reverse complement strand
ATGATTATATTCTTATTTTTATATTATATTCTGTAAAAAGTAATAAAATATTGTGTCCTCGTAACTTATGTAGATATTATTTATGAAGTTTTTTAATAGAAGAAATAATAAAATATTATATTAAACAGTATTAGTATTTTACATAACAATAGTTTTAATCTTTTATGCCGAGATTATAAAGCATAATAAATTTTTCGTAAATACATATTATATATTAATTATGCATAGACACATTCTCTTGTAATGAATGTAATTATTTTCAAATATCTTACCACTATAGTCATGTATGAGTTTTTATTTGATAAATACCTAATGAATGATATCAATAACATATTTATATGGCTTCTTAGATAGCAATATTTATGTAATTAATTAGTATTATTATTTATTTTTATCTTTATTTGTTTAATAAACACGGAGGGAAATAATAAATGAGGACAATTTAATCAACTTATACTATTTTAATTCATATTTTTCTTAAGGAATATAGTATGTTGTTGTAGTGTACTAGTCTTTCGCACGGGACCTACCAACAAATTAGGGAAAAAAAAAAGTCTATTTGCATTTCGCATGTGGGTATATTTATTTCCTTTCATATTAGCAGTTATTTATTTTTTCAAACGTTATTTAAAAATTTATAACTAAAAATAATGATTTTATTAATCTATTTTTTATGAGTTTCTTTAAAAATTTTACGAAGTTATTGATGCTTTAAAAAAATTATAAAAATAAAATAAAAAATAATTTTATCTTAATTTTATAAAATAGTAAATAATTTGAGCTAATAACTTGTGATAAAATGAATAAATAATATTAGACGAAAGAGTGAAGCAATGGAGTCCTTTTGCCATTTTTGACGTACCACGAAAAGTTTAATTTGTTTTTTCAAATTTTATCATTAGTATTGAATATTATTTTTCAAATTATTTTTTAAAACTAATACAAAACATCAACTAAAAGGGACCTTCCATCTTTTTACAACAATAATAACAATATACCCAGTAAAATTTTACAATGGGATCTAGGAAGGGTAAAATGTATGCAGATCACCATTATAACATAAAGATAGAGAGACTGTTTTGGAAAAACCATCGTCTCAAAAATCAAGCCACATAAGCAGAAGAAATTAGATACGAAAAAAAATAGGAAAATGACTAATAATAAAAAACGAATGATAACATATACATGCTATAAAAAACCTTCCATCCTTTTACAAAAAAAAATATTTGATTTTTGTTTTTAAACAAATTCTAACCCTCTGTTTTTCATTTTACAGTGAATAAGGAGGTAACGTGGGATAAAACGAATATTTTAAAAAAATTATAGTTATACGTTAATCTTAGCTTTTAAGTGACATTAATAATTTATTTAATATTTATCAAGATGAAATATTTTGCCTATTTAATATGTCCTGTGGTAATTTTTTAAAGAAAAAACTACACAAAATAAAATAATTATGAAACTATTTATCCAAAATAAACTTAGCCTAGACTATTTGCTCACTTACTCCACTTTCTCTTTTCTTATTTCATGCATGGCGTCAATATCATTTTTGTGAGACATTAATATATTGATGTCATAGCAGTATCATATATGTATGAGCTTAATCGTCTTTGATAATTTATTAATATATTAATACATTATCAATTTCACATAAAATTGAATTTTTAAAAAAAATATAAGAAGAAACAATTAAGAAAAAATGTTAAAGTGACAATCCTATTTATTAAATCCTATCTCGAAGAATCAATTGCATTCATGCCGGGGCGGTCGACGACTGAAGCAATCTATCTGGTTCGGAGGTTAGTGGGAAAATATAGGGATTGTAAGAAGGACCTTCATATGGTGTTCATTGATCTTGAGAAGACGTATGACAAAATCCCAAGGGATGTCTTATGGAGGTGCTTAGAGGCGAAAGGTGTCTCTGGGGCTTATATCAGGCTGATTAAGGACATGTACGATGGAGCCACAACCCGGTAAGAACGGTGGGAGGAGACTCCGAGTATTTCCCTGTTGAGTTGGGACTCCATCAGGGTTCTTCACTGAGTCCTTTCTTGTTTGCCATGGTGATAGACGAACTGACGCGATCTTTACGGGAAAAGATACCTTGGTGCATGCTTTTTGCAGATGACATAGTTTTAATTGATGAGTCTCGGACTAAAGTTAATGAAAGATTGGAGGCCTGGAGACACGTCTTGGAGTCCAAAGGATTCAAATTTAGCAGGACCAAAACTGAGTACTTGGAGTGCAAATTCAACGTAGAGAGGGAGGAAGAAAACTCTGAGGTGAGGCTTGCCACCCAACCTATTCCCAAGAGGGATAAGTTTAGGTATCCGGGGTCCATCATTCAGAGTAGTGGCGATATCGATGATGATGTCACCCACCGTGTTGGGGCAGCATGGACTAAATGGAGGCTGGCCTCTGGAGTATTGTGTGACAAAAAGATACTACTTAAATTTAAAGGTCAGTTCTACAGAGTGGTGGTTAGACCAGCGCTGCTATATGGGGTGGAATGTTGGCCGATTAGAAATATTCATGTTCAGAAAATGTATGTCGTAGAGATGAGGATGCTGAAATGGATGTGCGGTCACACCAGAAATGACAAGGTTAGGAATGAGGCAATTCGGGAGAAACTGGAGGTGGCCCCAGTGGTCGAAAAGATGAGGGAAGCGAGACTGCGGTGGTTCGGACATGTGCAGAGAAGGAGTATTGATGCGCCTGTTAGGAGGTGCGAAGAGGTTGGCTGTGGGAGCTACTCGGAGGGGTAGAGGTAGACCGAAGAAGTAATGGGGGAGGTGGTCAGATGGGACATGGCGGAACTCGACCTCACCGAGGACATGACCTTAGATAGAAAGAAGTGGAGGTCGCGAATTAGAGTAGCAGGCTAAGTCCTTCTTCTTCTTCTTCATCGTTTTCTTCTTCTTATTATTAGCATTTGTATTATTTTTACTATTATTTATTCCTTTTTCTTTTCATTATCTGGCGTATATGTGGCAATTTTTATCATGGTTACTTACTGTCGTGTGATATTCATTATTAGTCGCACCTGCTGTTCCCTTACCTTCCCTTACCTTAGATTTCTTTTGTCATATCTAGTCCTTCTGCTTATGGGTTTTGAACTGAGAATTTTAGGAAACAGTCTCTCTACTTCTATGAGGTAGCGGTAAGGTTTGCGTACATTTTACCCTTCTCAGACCCCACTTGTAGAATATCACTGTGTATGTTATTGTTGTTGTTGTTGTTGTTAATATTATCAAAGTATATATATATATATACTTTGATATTACTAAAATATTATTTTTATTTTTTAATATTATCAAAGTTAGTATACTTTTTCATAACATCAAATACACAAAAATAATTAAAAATATAAAATTATAAAAATAAAAAAATAGCAGCTTGTAAATAATTTTCCCTTTTAAGAGTCACTAAGTATTATTCTTCATGTTTTTTAGACAAACGAAAGGATGTAGTATTAGATCTGAGATGGGGTCCCATTGGTGGAGCCCACACACGATATGAGCGTTTGGTTTAAGGACAGATGGTCGGTTTTCCCCACATTTATCTCTTTGTTGATTCTGCCGTCATCACCTACTCCATCCGTCATGTTTTCTGCATTTTTTATATTACCCCCCACGCCAAAAAAAAAAAAAGAAGTCCAAAATGACATACACATTCTCTCCCTCTTCCTTCATGCTCCTTTCGTTCTATTTTACATGTTATCGTTGTTATAAATATATAATTTTTAATATATATTATTTTATTATATTAATGTATAAATTATACTTTTTTTTATTTTATTATTGATAGTTAATGACTTCAAAAATATATATACTCTTTGACCAAATAAAAGAACTAAAAAAATAATTACTATTCCCTCCATCTCAAATTAATTGAATTTTTGAGGTTTTTCTTAAGATTCAAAATAGTTGAATTTTTCAAAGTTCAAGATGAATGTTTGAAACTTCTCTTTTATTTATTAGAGTTTTATATTTTGTACGAGATAAATTACACTATATATTTATTATTTTACAAAGGGCAATAGAGGAAAGTAAGATATAAAATTTGTTTTTGATTGTTTTTCTTAATATGTTTGATTTACCTCACTAATTTAATTAAAGTGAGACAGAGAGAGTATTAAATAAGGACAAAATGGTAAACTTACTTTTTTTATTGATGCAAGTGTTATCTCAAAAGGTGACATGTAAAAGGGAAGAAGGGAGTAATTCTTTTTGGTTCACTTTTATATTATCACTATTTCACTTATTAAGATCAAATTACATAAATTTTGATTAATATTTTAAGACATTTTTTTATCATAGTAATATGAGAAAGATTGCAATTTTTAACATTTTTTTTATAGTTTTCAACCATCTAAATTTTAAATATTATATTTAGCTACTTCAATGTAATTTTGAAATTTAGTCAAGTTAACCTCGAAAAGTAAAGCAAAGACAAGTAAAAGTAAACAGAGGAAGTATCTTATATGACATTATTTAATTTTTTGTGATATTTTCTAAAAAGAACTTTTAAAATTTATGAGCCAAAACAATTCTTAGATGTTTTTGCGATTTTAAACTATTTTATTAAGAATAAAAGAGAAATTTTAAAGTTAAATTATTTCTAATTATGAAAAGTATAACAGACTCATAAGTTTCGTCGTTCTCGTCACTTCTTACTTAATGGTTAGATTTGAATTCTGCAATAAAGCTTAGAATGTAATTGTTTCTTGAGTTAATCTTCTTAGTTGGACGGACGAAAAAAGAAAAAAGTGTGACATAAAATGAGTAGAGAGAGTATTACATAAAAGGGAGAGTTCGAAGATGAAGCAAGCATGTTTATATCGACGTGTCTGCTTCAGCAAGCATATCTAAAAAATTTGATTCGCACAATTTATATAAATACTATGTGCGATTATATAAAAATTGTATAGAAATCAAATTATATAGCGAAATATACAAACACAACAAATTGTATTGCGAATTATACAAACACTTTGCATGAATTGTATAGTGAAATATATAAATGTTATACAAAAATTGTGAATTGTATAGCGAATTATACAAACATATACAAAATGCTCCGCAAATTATATAAATACTGTTATAACTATGATAATAAAATATAATTATCCAAATTATAGTTATGAAACATAATTAAAATATTGAGTAACTATATGTAAAAATTCCTCTAAAATTTATTGAACCACCTAGCCGGATTATAAATAATTTGATTCATCTAGATTAGCCCAAATAATCAAAAATTATTTTTTGGTACCGGTTCCTGTTCCTCCTATAAGATCTTATTAGTAATACTTTGCTCTCTTTTTCTTTTTTTTCCTTCTTTGTAACACTAGAATTGCCTTTAACGTTAGTTGGAACATTGCCTTTAACCAAAAAAAAAGTTCTGTTCAATCAAATTACGTTTTATTAATTAATTAAAAATGGAGGAAGTACTTTATTACCCGACAATATTTGACACTTATCTTTATCTTTATTTTTTTAAGATTCTAAAATCTCAAAAACAAAGTCAATGGCAACTTTTCCCGTACATAATCAATGTGAAAAAAAAGATGAAGAGAGTAATTTTGGAATGATTGGGCAATTTAGCAAAGAGACCACTTTCATTCATCCATCCTTTTTGTATCAATATTGTTGTTTGATTTAATTGATGTTACTCTATACCTACTAGCATTTACACATTTATAAAATTAATTAAAGGGAAAATGGCTAAAGCAAGTATTTATGGTTGAATTTATAGCAACACATTCCTACTTTGGAGGAATTTTATGATTTTGAAGAATTTTTTAGTTTATCGAGTAAGTTAAATAAAAGCTAAAAGTTTTATTATTTTGTTTGTACACACACGTTCATCAAAAGATTAAAAAGGCGAGTTTGGTCATCACCTTAGGTATTACTGCAAATTCGATTGTAAACTTTAGATACCATTTTAGCTATTCTTCCTTAAACTAATGATGATTGACCAAAAGAATTTGATTTCACCTGTTGGTTGAAATTATTATTTTTTAACTACGCTACATTCACATCATATAAGATTCTTAATATGAAAAAATAATCTTTTTTAAATTTTAAATTCGAAATTTATGATTAGAAAATGAGAGATGTTGTTTATCCCATTACAATTTATGGTGCCTGATGGTACAAAAAGTGACTATTAATTACGAAAATCATAATATTCCACCACAAGTTATGTGCCCGGTGCTTAAATAACCTATGCTTCACTAGATATAAATTCAATTTTGAATCATAAAATTTAAGAATCAACTAATTTGAATGAAAAAAAAAATCAAGACCAATCAATTTAACTAATAAATCATGTAATTAAATGACATGAAAATATCTAAAATGCCCTATATGCTATGTCTCTTGGCCGACAAAATGAACGATAGTTACTTGTCTAGTTAAGGACATTAATGTCAATAGATTTGCTTAAGTTTTTGAGATTGAAAGCTGAATGTTCAAGAACCAAGAGTTTACAAAAAATAAGGACCCCCATACCCCCGTTATTTGTGCGGATCAAATCAAGAGTATTTTAATTGATATTTTGTTAATATATTTTTATATTGTGTCTCGATTTTTTGAATTTATTGACATTTAAAATATTTTTGTCAAATTATAAGATAAATTTATCATTCAAAAGAAAGACAAAGTGAAAACCAAGCACACGCATAAAAGAAAAAACAGAAAACTCAACAATCAAAGACTATTTGAGTGGTTAGAAAATCAAGAGGACAACTCGAGTATAAAGAGAGCAATTAGAGCATAAAGAGAGGAGAACAATATTATATTTATAGAATAGTAATATCCCGTCATTAGGGTTTTTTTAGATGAGTTATTACTGTGTAATTTTTTTTGATAATATATCATATTATATAACTCAAATAAATAAAATACTATAATACACAATATTTAGTTGATTTCAAAATTGTAACAACAGGAAAATAAATTACTATCTTTAAATATTTTAAAATAGTAAATGACTCCTTTTAGGATATCTTAATGTACAAATTCTTTTACCATACTAAATATTTAGGAGTTGTGTAAACCTTATAGTCTTGCAGGTTAACTTTATCTCTTAGAATTTCTTTTAATTTTTATTTTTACCTTTTTTGCTTATTTTTTGGACAACTTTTTAAAACTTTCTTTTGCATTATATTTTGGAAAATTTTTAATTTTTTTTGGATCAACTCTATTTTAATCAAAAAATATTTTAATTGAAAAGGACATTTCCAATAAAAATTTAACTATAATGAGAAATTCTCCTCTATTTCAATAAAAGGTAAAAAAAAGTTGGCACCTTTAATTTAATATAAATATAGATGCAGCTTACGTAGAAAAATGTGTCACCCAAACTCTATACGTTTTAAATTTGTTATCCTATTAATGTCGTTTAGTTTAAAATATTTTTTCCTCTCTCTAATGGATATATGAAAGTTCTATTTTTTTAAAAAAATTCATATCATAATATAATATATTACTAAAAGTGAAAAGTTGAAATATCAAAATACTCCTATAAAATTTGATTATACAATAATACCATTATATATTTTATATATACATATATAATTTTATTATTATTATTATTATTATTATTATTGAATAATCAATTAAGCTGCATTTTTTATTTCATCATTCAATATTTATTTCAGTTATTATAATTGTTGGTTAACTAATGAAAGAATAATAAACTTAAAAACTTTTGATTTTCTCCCATTATCAATTTAACTAGATAATGAATCATCTCAGCTGTGATCTTAAATTTTTCTCACAAATCAACTTAGCATAAATAGAATAGTCATTTTAAACTCTAAAGTACGTATAACCCCTTCGTGGCTCCTCTTTAGAATATATAATAGTAACAAGTTGAAGATTTCTATAAATGTATGTTCATTTTATTTGGTTTATTTTCTATGAATGATCATGAAAATGTATATATATTTTTTGTGTGTGTTTTCAAGCAATATCCTATTTGGGTCATACTGGAATTCTTTTTAGTACTTATTAATAGTTCAAATCAAATTGATGGAGTATATTATGGTACTCTATGTACTTTATGTTTGTAAATATTTTTTACAACAAGTATGTATAAAATTTGTGACACTATATACTGTAAGTACATCTCAAAATTGGTTTGTGCCAATTCAATGAGTAATTTTCTTTTATTGTACTTCTTTATCTTTGTCTCAAAAATTATTTTCAAGATCCTTACTTCGGTATAAGATTTCATAGTTCTAGAAGAATTCACATGCTTTTACCTAATAATATCAAAATGTAACTCATTCTACACTTGATTTTATAGATTCTAACACTACATAATTATTTGTCATTCAACAAGTAATTAGTTTGAATAGTGGAATTGTTCAACAAAATCAGTTTGTACTATTGCGCTTTGAATATTTTTATTATTTATTTCTATCGGTATATTATTTTCTTAGGATACACGTGCAAAACACGTGTTCGAGAACTAGTAAAATATAAACAAACAAGTTTCTATGGATCAAGTTACACATCTAGCTCAAAATCAACCCGATTTTTAGATGGATTGATTTAGGCAACACCAAAATGATCCTTATATTTTGTATATAGACAATTTTAATTTTGAGAGTCCAACGATAGAGATGAATCATGTTATGATACCATGTAAAATAAGTTTGTAGACTTAACTCAGACCCTAAAAGTTTAGCTCAATGGGAGAAGAATTATCCAAGGAGACACCCCGCTCCCCCCAACCCTAGGCAACTCTGCTCAAAGTTGAACAAATTAGACGAAACCTGTTTTCATGAGCAAAATTTCTCACCCATGAACCATTTTCACAAGCAAGCCAGCAGAGAAAAAAACAAAAGAAAGGCATAGGAAAGTAGAAGAAAACATTTTAATATCCATACGTATGTTTGTTCAAGTCTTGTCTAGTAAACATCAAATTGAAAACGCGATGAGCAAAAGAAGACAGATATTGGGCATAAGTCACACAGGCCATTATTTGACTTTAATTTGACAACATCCATGTTACCCTAAGATGGCTAAGATATGTTAAATCCATAGCGAATCAAGTCATGTGGGTTCATGTCCTTCGTTTGTCCCACTGATGACCAAATCGCTGCTCTTCCCAAATTGCCCTGTGCATGTCTTGTTGCCATGTGATTCTGCGCGCACGATGGACGGCTGTTGGGCATACGTACTATGTCACAAATCACAATGTAGGGCGAGGCACATGCCTATCTGTCTGACTATTCTACTAAACATTGAAGTTTACTCTTGTTACTAGCATTGTTCACGTCATTACGGGATCTAGTACACCAGATGGAGCTGCTCTTCTCTTAACTAGATATTTTGGGTTTGAATTTTGGGAATGAAAAAAAAAAATATAATTAGATAAACATATGATATGTATTTACATTATACAAATAACAATGAGGACACTGGATGAAAAAATCAAAAAAAAAAAAGAAAAGAAAAGACTACATTGTTGACACTTGAGGACTTGTATATAAACTTCAAATTGAGATTGTGGAATTCAACTTCTAAAGGACGCAATTTCATGAACATATGCATCACTTTAGTCACAAAATCGTAAGAAAAATTGGTCACTACTACTACTGCTCATTCCTTAAACTTTTGGATACAATGTCCCTGGATGTTTGAATAGGAAAAATTGAATTTTAGAATACAAGGTCTTAAAAATTAAAACTCAAAAATGATCAAGGACAATGTCGTAAAGTTTTGAACCAAAAAGCTCAACGTAATTATTTTTAAAATTACGTTATCTCATAAAAAAAACAATTTTAGTTATCGCATATCCCTCTTATCAAACGAGCCCGTCCTTACAATTTTTTGCACAAACAAATATACATAATACAATAACAACTTTATCGACCGGTTCTTTAAATTAAACCCGTCCCCCACTTTCCCACCTCAATACATAAAAGAAAAAGATAACAAAAAGGACACTGACACATACTATAATTTTCAAACAATAAAGTTAGTCTTATTAATAAAATAATATATACATAAATATAAGTATTGTATGTGGTGGCCTAGATCATGGGTATAATAAATTTTCAATTTAGTTCTGTCGTAAGGACTTTGAAAATTTTAATATTGTACTTCTTTTTTGAAGGATCAACGTAGGGTTGACTTATTTTATAAGAAGACAATCTTAGCTGTGTTTTAAAGATCTTGAACGACTAACACTGTAAGGACAACCTTGGAGTTTTCTTCCATAAATTTTGTCTCTCAGTTTGTTTCATTATAATACACCCAAAAAAAACGTATATATATACTCGTTATATATAAAATATATATTTGACTATACAATCTTGATCGACTCAAAATAACTTCTATATAATCCCAAAATTTATATACGAATAAGAAGAAGGACGAGGAGGAGGACGAAGAACCCAGAAGAAGACATAGATGGTATCAAAGGGATCGGCATGGATTTAGCAGAAAGTATTGGATAAAAAAAGTGAAAGTAAAATTTGTGGACTGACATTTTGCATAATTTTCTCTTGTTATGATTATTAATTAAGCTTTAGTTAGTAAGTTAAATTATTTATTGTTTAATCACATTTTAGTAGTGATATAAATTTGACCAAAAAAAATCTGCTAGAGTTAAAACTTGAAAAGATTTCCAGGAACATTTACAAGTTTAAATTATATCTGCATTAATACTAAGTAAAGGAGTCCAAATTTAAGTCATATGAAAATGAATAAATTATGCGAATAAGTATATAAAGTCAATTAGTTAACATAGTTATAATTTAATTAAATTACTATTCACCACTAACTTACAATTAAATTTACGTAACGTATGCGCATAATTTATATAACTGAGCCCAATTGTATGAATTCAAATTTGTATAATTCGCTTCCTAATCGTATAAATCTATAATTTTTTTTAATTGTATAAATTCAAAATTTGTATGTGCTTGTCTTGACTTGTATATAATTATTCTGTTGATTTGATTTGCATAAGTTCTGAAAAATTCCTAAATGTATAAATACAAAGTCATATATATTTACCCAATTGCCCTGTTGTATATTGACAACGAATTATACAAATGAAAATATCATAGCAAATGAAACTATAATGATAGAGGGTAATAAGGTAAAGTGTAGCCAAGAAGCATAATTAAGATACTTACTAGCAATTATTTGTGAAAATTTCTCTCATCCATTTTTTTTTCAAAATATGAACTTGTATCTAACATGAATATCTATTTATTGAAATATAGTATAACATGTGATCTCCGTCAAAAAAGGAAAAAACTCTTACACCTGCAAAAACGTTGTTGACATCCAATTTTATCCTTCACAGTATAAATTAGTTATCGAACTTTTAATTTTAACATTCGAAATAATTAGCTTTCGAAAATGCAAAAAATATTTTCCCAAATAAATTTCACTTTTATTTTTAAGAGTTATTGTTTTGCAATTAATTCAATTATTTCAGGTCGTTAATTCTTGAAAGCTCTTCAATTAATTTGTATTAATTCGTCATGTAGTCAAATTAGTTAATTACATTTTATTTGGGCTAAGATTGCAATCAATTGGTCAATTTTCTTAATCGAACACCCCACCTCCTTGAACCCATTTTTAGCTCACATTTTGGATCAAATTCGGATCAGCCCAACCCAAATATTCCTAGACCCGGCCCAATCTTTAAATTTCAGCCAACACATTCATATATACATATTAATTATACATACACTATGCGCGTGGGGGACACGCGCGCCAATTTCCTTTTCCCCTACGCGTATACACACTCAACACCCAAACCTTTCTTCCTCAACGATAAAGAACAATCAGACCAGCAAATACGCCAAAACTCCCCCAACAAACTCCAAACGTCTCTCCTCTATACGTGGTTTCATCTCACCATACCTCTTGTCCTTGCTCGATTTCAGCCGTCCACATCACCCTCATTCCCAACGGCTTTGGATTTAGTCTGGAATGTTCTTGATTCCAGATAGGATTCGGATATTGAAACCAAATTTTCGAAGTTAAGGACTACGCGAACAAGTTTCCCTTGGTGGTGAAAAGCTCTCTCCCAGGTCCCAGTTCCTGCCCTCCAAAAGGTAATACTCTTAATCCTGGCCGAACATGGGTGTGTAATAATCAATGGATTTATCTTGTTGCGTTGATGTTAGTTATGTTCGTCTCTGCCTGGAATTGTTGTGTTGAGAGCACTTAATATCCTGATTTGTTGTTGTTAATCGAATTCCGGAGTGAGCTTTAATTTCACTTACTATTTCAGATCTTATTACGTCTTAGTTGGTTTCAAAGC
>JAPFFP010044557.1:0-12307 GCA_026153255.1 Solanum medicagineum | reverse complement strand
AATTTGATATTCGATTGTGATAAGTATTGTATCGTATTATTATTGAAGCATTAGTATCTAATGCTATATTTGGCAAATGTACGTGTTTTATTTTCAATTGAAGTTGCTATGGTTATAAAATATTTATGATTGTTCCAGCTATAATTTTAAGATTTATAGAATTTATACATTGTAAAAGAAAATATCTATATATATATATTTTTTTTATTTTTTATGTATTAATATCGATGTAGTATATGGTATGATATTTAACAAAGGTACATGTTCTGCTTTTAATTCAATTTGCGATAATTATGCAAGATCATTGATTGTTCCAGTCAAAACTATAAAATTCATACAATTTGTATATCATAAAAAAGAAAACAAGTTTCACTATTTATATTTTTTATTTATTTGTGCACTTTTAAATATCTTCATAGATATATACTTAAGATTATAAAAGATCTATGGTTATTCCATTTTGCTCAAAACTATAAAATTCATAAAATTTGTAAATCACAGAAAAATTATCACTCTACAATTAATAGATTCATCGATTCATATAAGCATTTTATTTTAAATAGAGAAGTCATATTGAAGTTTTTTTTTTCTGTTTTGAAAGTAATCTCTTCCCACATAATTTCTAATTTCTTTTATAATATTCATATAATTCTTTTTATTTGGTGATTTATAATTAGATTTTATTATTCTAAAAAGTTCAAATGTAAAAAGATCAATACAAATGATTATGATATAATTATTAAGTGATGCCAATAAGTATTACTAATTATTCATTTCTTTATGAAGTAATTCATTCTTAACTTTTTGGCCTTAAATTTTGAAGATGTTAAGATGAATCTCTTGATTTTTTATTTTGAAATTACCGAATGATTAGATAAGTGAAAAATCTTTGTCATAAGAACTGTAACAAAAGATTAAGAAGAATATCACATTCCCATAATACAAAATGCAAAACTAAAATTTTTGAAGAGGATTATTTTTTGTATAAAAAAATTAGAGAGAAGTATTAAAAACATCTTCAAACTTGTCACAAATTATTAATTTCGTCCCTAAGCTATTGATAGGTTTAAAAACACCCTTCAACTTGGCGAACTAAGTTTAAATACACCTTCGAACTTGGCACAAATTAATAGTTTTGTCCCTAAACTATTGATAGGCTTAAAAATACCCCTCAGCTTGCTGAACTAGGATTAGATACACCTCTCCCGCATGCCATATGACATAACAAGTGAATACAATTTAATTAAAGTGCGTGAAAGGTTAAAAAGACTGATGAAAAAAAAGAAAATTTTCGTGCAACTTTTAATTACGAAACTACTAGAATACTCTTCTTCTTCTCATTTAACGTTTTCTTCATTAATGGCGAGCTCAAAGCAAATCTGTAATTTTTTTCATTTTCATTTTTAATTGTTTGATTCTCTTTCTTTTGCTATTTTGTTTATGATTATTTTTTTGTCAATGTGGACTTCTGGCAATGTTAAAAATTTCATAGTCGGAATATGACAATCTCGCAAGAAGATTTTGGGATTGTAAAAATATGGCAGCGAATGAAGCTCTATAAAATTTCAAATCAAAATTTATTAAGTTACAGAAACATGAAACTGGGAGAGAGGGGAGTGTTTTTAAGCCTATCAATAGTTTAGGAATGAAACTAATAATTTGTGCTAAGTTTGAGGGTGTATTAAAAGCTTACTTCGCCAAGTTGAGGGGTGTTTTTAAGCCTATCAATAGTTTAGGGACGAAACTAAATTCATGCCAAGTTCAAGGGTGTATTTAAGCTTAGTTCGCCAAGTAGAGGGGTGTTTTTAAGCCTATCAATAGTTTAGGGACGAAACTAATAATTTGTGCAAATTTGAGGATATTTTTAATACTTCTCTAAAAAAATTATTATTCACAACAAAATATAGGAGTAAAAAGAGCATGATTGAACAAACAATACCACTTCAAGTTTATATAAACAAAAGTGATGATCCATTTTCAAATTAATTATAACTTATTTATTTAATATTTTATTTTGTTGAGTAGAAATTGATGCGAGATGACAAAAAAAAATATTGTAAATAAAATGTATGGTATTAAGTAGATGGATATTGAAGAAATGAAAAAGAACATTGATTGATAAAATGAATAATATAATTAAGTTCATTTTTCTTTTAAGTCGAAAGAAAATTAAATATAAAGGAGCCTACTTTGTGATCATCATCATCAGTCATCATCATTTTATTATTATTCACCTTTATTATTTTTGAACATTATAAATTTGATAAAAAATAATAAAGGTGACATGCAAGAAGCTGCAATGTATATGTATTGTTGTACACAACTATTACTTGACTCTTTAAGTTTTTTTTTATATATATATATATATATATATATATATATAAATCTATTAGTACTTGGTGACTAACATAAACAAATATTGTTATTACATTTTTTACGTAAGCAATCACAAAACTGAATGTTACTTTAATTTTTTGACAATATTTAAAATTTAAAATTAATTTTAAAATCTATTAACTAGTACTTGGTGACTAACATAAAAAAATATTGTTATTACATTTTTCAGGTGAACAACAACAACAACAACATACCCAGTAGAATCCCACAAGTGGGGTATGGGGATGGTAAAATGTACACAGACCTTACCACTACCTCCTAGAAGTAGAGAGGCTGTTTCTTGGAAACCCTCGTCTCAAAATCCCATAAGCAGAATAAACTAGATATGACAAAAAGGAAGGGAAAGGGAATAGCAAGGACGACTAATAACGAAAAGCACATAACAATATGTAAATACGATAAATTTAACACATATACAACTGATAATCACATACATTCTACCATGCTCCACGGCCAAACATCCACCTAACCCTACCAACTAATTTGCCTAATACTCTATTTTGTGACCTCCAGTCCTTTCTATCTAAGGTCATGTCCTCGGTGAGATCAAGTTTCACAAAATCCTGTCTGATCACCTCCCCTCAATACTTCTTCGGTCTACCTCTACCCTTCTGTGTGTCTCCCAAAATCAATCTCTAGGCACATCTTAACAGGAGCATTGGTACTCCTTCTCTGCACATGTCCAAACCATCGCAGTCTCACTTCCCTCATCTTATCGGCCACAGAGGCTACCTCTAGCTTCTCCCGAATGGTCTCATTCCTAATCTTATCACTCCTGGTGTGGCTACACATCCATCTCAACATCCTCATCTCTGCGACGTGCATCTTCTGAACATGTGCATTTTTTATTGGCCAACACTCTACCCCATACAACAAAGATGGTTGAACCAGCATTCTGTAAAACTTACCTTTGAGTTTAGGTGGTATCTTCTTGTCACACAATACTCCTGAGTCAAGTCTCTATTTAGTCCATGCTGCCTCAATACGATGTATCACATCATCGTCGATATCACCACTATTTTGGATGATGGACCCCAGATACTTAAAGTTTTCTCTCTTGGGGATAGGTTGAGTGACAAGCCTCACATCACTGTCTGCTTCATCCCTCGCAACATTGAATTTGCACTCCAAGTATTCTATTTTAGTTCTGCTCAGTTTGAATCTTTTGAACTCCAAAGCGTATCTCCAAGCCTCCAGCCTATCATTAATTTTAGTCTGAGTCTCATCAATCAGGACTATGTTATCTGCAAAAAGCATACACCATGGAACCTCCTCTTAGATATATCGCGTCAGCTCATCCATCACCAAGGCAAACAGGAAAGGGTTCAATACAGATCCTTGATAGAGTCCGATCTCAACAGGGAAATACTCTGAGTCTCCTCCCACCGTTCTTATCCGAGTTTTGGATACATCGTACCTGTCCTTAATTGCCCTGATATATGCTATTAGGACACCCTTAACCTCTAGACACCTCCATAGGATATCCCTTGGAACCTTGCCATAAACTTTCTCGAGATCAATGAACAACATATGAAGGTCCTTCTTTCTTTCTCTATATTTCTCCACTAATATTCGAACAAGATTAATTGCTTCCGTAGTCGACCTCCCCAGCATGAATCTAAACTGATTCTACGAAATAGACACTACTTTTCTCAGCCTCATCTCCACCACTCTCTCCCAGACCTTCATTGTGTGACTCTGCAACTTAATGCCCCTGTAATAGTTAGAGTTTTGAATATCCCCTTTGTTTTTGTACAATGGAACCATTGTACTCCTACTCTATTCATCAGACATCTTGGCAATCTTCATAATAGCATTGAACAGTCTAGTCAACCACTCTATGCCATCCTTGACCATGTTCTTCCAAAAATCTACCGGAATCTCATCAGGTCTGATCGCCTCCCTCTCTTCATCCTACTTATAGCCCTTCTAACCTTCTCAACTCTGAACAGTCTGCAATAACCAAAATTATGATGACTTTCGAAGTGCGCCAACTCACCCAGCTCAATATCTTTATCTCTTCTTTCATTTAAGAGTTTATGAAAGTAAGCTTCCTACCTTAGTTTAATGGAAGTTTCATCTACCAATACTTCACCCTCCTCATCCTTGATGCACTTCACTTGGTCCAAGTCTCGATCTTTCCTTTCTCTCTCTTTAGCGAGCCTATACAATTTCTTGTCCCTGCCTTTATCACTTAACTCCTCATATAGGCGCTCAAACGTTATTGTCTTAGCACTCGTCACTGCCATCTTTGCTTCTGACTTAGTCTTCTTATATATCTCCTTAAGCATTAGCTTTTCATCATCATCCCTACACTCCAACCACTTCGTATATGCAACCTTCTTATCTTTCACTTTGTCCTGATCGTCATCATTCCACCACCAATCTCCTTGACGTCCACAAAAGGTCCCCCTTGAAACACCTAGAACCTCAATAGCTATCTTTCTAATGCAACCAGCAGTAGTGTCCCACATACTGTTCACATTTCCACCGCTACTCCAGGCCTCTAACTTTCTCAATTTTTCTTCCATCTCATGAGAAAGGGGAGGAGAAAGACATCTCCATCTAATCCGCGGTTTGGCATAAATAACCTCCTTCTTCTTCCTATCTCTCTTGATCTCCAAATCCATCACTAGAAGTCTATGTTGAGTGGAAATATTTTCACTCGGAATAACCTTGCAATTCTTACATAGACTTCTATCGTCCTTTCAGAGAAGTAAGTAATCTATCTGCATCTTAGCTACCGTACTACGAAAGGTAATCAAGTAGTTTTCCCTCTTAGGGAAACACAAGTTAGCAATAACTAACTCAAAGGCTTTGGCAAAATCCAAGAGAGACGTTCCACCTCAATTCCTCTCTCCAAAATCAAAACCTCCATGAACATCTTCAAATCTGCTAGTGGTTGCCCCGATATGCCCATTAAAGTTGCCCCCAATGAAGATTCTTTTTGTCTCCGGTATGCCTCGCACAACCTCATCTAGATCTTCCCAAAATATCCTTTTGACTTCCTCATCTAGGCCTACTCCGGGCGTATACACACTAATGACGTTCACCACATGCTTACCAACCACGAGTTTGATAAACATCATCCTATCATTAACCCTTCTAACACCAACCACATAATCCCTAAGATCCTCATCTACTAGGATACACACACCATTTCTATCTCTAGAATCATCCGAATACCATAACTTATATCCGTCTACGTCCCGAGCCTTGGTACCTACCCACGCGGTCTCCTAAACACACACAATATTAATATGTCTCCTCTTGAGACACTTCACTAACTCTATGGATTTTCATGTAAGTGCTACTATATTCCACGACCCGACCTTAGCTTGAATAAACCCGTGCCCTCTTCCCATCCTTACCCTTAACCCCCGACCCCCATCGATGACATGATCGTAGTCCACCATGAGATCCCGACGCCACTAAACTAAGAACTACTAACTCTCTAAACTATAAAGATCCAAAAAAAAAAAAGAAAAAAATACAATCTAGCGAATATACATGTAAAATAATAAACAACAAGAAAAACTACCAACAACAATATACAACCATATACAACACTATACACAATATACAATAATATACAACAAAAATATACCACTATAAACAACAAATTACAGCAATATACAACAATATACACATTATTCAACAATATACAACAACAATATAGCAATATATATCAATATACAGTAATATACAACAATATACACAACATACAGTAATATACAACAAAAATATACCACTATAATCAACAATATACAATAATATACAACAATCTACCATAATGTACAACAACTATATACAATAATATTCAGTAATATACTTGATAATATACAACAATATAACTCTAGAGATAAGATATAAGGCAACACAATAGGCAAAGAAACCACAACACAATTTAAAGACAAGAAAGACAGCAAGTAGAAAGGATATACTTGATTCAAATGAGAAATAAGAAAGGATTCGAAAGATATCACCTGGAATACTGGTAAAAAATTATTGAATGTGGCTGAAAATATCGAAAAATAACCTGAAATCGTCGCTGCCAATGAATGCCGGAACCTGTCTAGAAAGTCCAAAGAAATGATTTCTGGATGCAGGTGCGCGTCAAATCAGAGAAGTCGTCTTCGATCTGGAGAAACCGCCTTGCTTCCAAAAGAGTATTGGACCGAAAATCCCAAAAGGAGACTTTCCGGTGAGATTTGAAATGCAGCGATGTGTAAATGCTGACGAGAACAGTAGATCTATTCGATGTCGTCGGAGAGATCACCGGCGAAAGTCCAAGAAAGGACCAAAAAATCGCCGAAAAATAGAAAAGTGAAAAAAAGATCATGGGAAAATAAAAAGGCCTAGAGATTATCACAAAATTGAATGTTACTTTAATTTTTTGATAGTATTTACAATTAATATCTTTAGTAGCTTATCCATATTATAGATAAGAAGTAATTTAAAAATCAAATTTATTTCTTTTAGAATAATGGATAGCTTCCCTCATATGAACTGTATACCAAAAGTTTTTGTATTTTTTTTCCTAATATGCAAATTAACTTCTCATGCCTACTTTTTACGATTTTTATTTTTTAAAAAAATTGAGAAATTGAAAAAAAAAAATCAACACTAGCACAAAGATAACTATCAATTTACAGGCTTTCAAAAAAAAAAAAAGGGAATGCATCTACAAACTAAGACAGTTTATAACCAATTCTTAAAAACGTAATTGAAAAGAAAATTAAATTTAGCCAAAATGAAAAGATAGGATAGATTTATTTGAATAGTTATATTAATATATACCACTATAATTTGTATATTAAGTAATTTTTTTTTGTTGGCATAGTTATTTTTAACCTTCTTCTCTATTAGTTCAGTAGTATAATTTTTATTTTGAACATTTTTGTTTGATTTTAAATTCAATAAATAATATTGGTTGATTCATTAAGAAGCCTTCATTTATATTGTGATAATGAGATATTGCCAACGTTTAATAATTATTATTGTGATCAATGTAACATATATTCGTTAATTACTGTTTCAATTGTATACATAAAAGAGAGAGAGAGGGGCTAAGCATAAGAATATAGATTGTTAACTACTTTATTTTTTTTCAATAAATAATTATGCATATATCATTTCGAATCTTCAGAAGCAATGATAATACGTCAAACTACATTAGAATAAAAGGTATTGAATGATTTATTGCAATATTGAAAACTTTCATTGATTTTTTTCTAATTTATGACATTAAAAAATACCCGCGCATTATATAAATTATGTTTAAAAGAAAACCTCAAATAGATAACTATTGTAGAGCATAAACTCCAAAATTATAATATTAAATTACTAAAACATCCTTCATTAATTAATAAGTATTATTTTACAGAAGCCCCCTACATATTAGCAAACCCAATGCCTAAATTATCCCGACACCAATGCTTCACACTTTTTCACCACCGTCGCAACTATTCCAAAACTTACTCTTTCACTGATTAGAATATTTACTTTTTTATTTAAAGATTTTTTCCAGGGTGATGATTGACATGAATTGCAGACAATTTCTAGATGTGGTGATAAAATTCTTCAAATCCAATAGTCTTTTCAGTTTCGTCTACTTTATCGTTGAATATGGCACCATACTTTATGTTGCTATTTAAATTTATGTTTGCATTGATAAGAGCGATCTCATGACACATCGCAAACTAAAAAATGCTCTCTAGAAACCTAGCGTCGCTGATGAAAATATAGATCTAACCAGGTGATGGCCAATCCGGCCGTTGATCGGCCTCCAACAGGGGCTGGTCAACCTTTGACGTATGCGAGTCTCTTCAAACTTGATCATATGCAGATGAAATCGATTCCACGGAAGTCGGCTTCGTATTTTTATGGAGAACCCATCGTGCAATGGGAACAAACAGAAGTTAATGTTATCAATGAAAATCTCCAACATGCAGTTATTGGAAAGTTTTCATATGGGTGGCCTGAAATTGAAGATCTGAGGAAGTTAATACCAAAGTACTGCGAAATCAAGGGTGAATGCAAGATAGGGCTACTCAGTAATAGGCATGTACTGATCAAGGCTACATTGATGGAGGATTATGTTCACTTGTTGTCAAAGCCTGCCTTTTACATCATGAGTCAGAACAACAGCTTCCCAATGCGTACTTTGAAGTGAGATCCTTTATTCAACCCTGTTGAGGAAACATCAATGGCAGTGGCGTGGATTTCCTTTCCGGCTTTGCCACCTAATTTCTTCAGGGAAGATGCTTTTTTCTTACTTGTTGCGGCAGTTGGCAAGTCGCTGTAAGTAGATCTAGCCACAAAAAATCAATCTTGGCCAAATTGTGCTAGAGTGAAAGTAGAGGCGGACCTCTTGAAGGAGTTTCCCAAGAGGATTAAGATTTGTGTTAAGAATGGGGAAAATTCAGTGTTGGAAAAATGGATTAGGCAAGACATGTATGATTCAGGGTCATTGGAAGGACCAATGATATGTTAAGCATCTTGAATTGTACAATGACAAATGTGAAAAGGATGCTGCTAAGGATACTACCATAACTGATAAGGCGGAGAAAGGGAAGATCACTGAGGAGGTAAAGAAGCCCGAAGAAGGATTTGTGGAGCCAAAGAAGAAAGGTGGTGGAAAACAAAATCAACCCCAACATAGTGTAAAACAGGTGCAAACAAATAACAAATTTGCTACGCTGGATGACATAAATGCTAGCACGATAAAGGCAACAACATAGATAAGGATCCTGACCCAAAGTCTACCAAGGAATGGGTGTAGGAAGCTTTCAACGAAGATAAGGTGGATACAGAAAAGGATGAGGCTAGTAATGTAGCTATCCTAAGTTGTACAAGTAAACAGTCCAATAGTGTGGACAAGGTGGATAACAACATGGCGGATAGTAGGCAGGTAGATGCTGGTGCTCAACATATTCAGGCTACAGAAAATGAAAAGGAGAAACACTCAAAGAATGATAACAAGTTGCAGAAGACTGATGAGTTGAATACCCAGCAGGCTGGTGCTAGGGATGAATATCTAGGATGGGTAATACAATCTGAGGATGTTCTGAGGAGATGTGGAGGGAGAGGATGGGTAGGACGTGCAATACATCATTAACCACATCAGTAATGCGGGGGACCAATCACCTACGCATACTAATACTTTAAATGCCAAGATAGGTAAGCCAAAAGTACCACTCCAAGCGAAAACAAGAAGCAGTAAGGGAAGGGCCACTAGCTGTGATCAATGACTGACAAGGCATTGTTTAGGAATATATGATCTGTCCATTCCAAAAATGCTTTTGGGAGATTAATGGATCTTAATATGCAACATCATTATTCATTTATAGCCCTCATGGAACCATTTCGGGATTCGAGTGAGCTAGATCAGTATAGAAGACAATTAGGTTTTGATAATGCTATGGTAAATTGCTCATGGAAGATCTGGGGGTTCTGGTAGGATAACTGGGAACATAATGTGATTTTGGACTCTATCCAACATCTCACAATGCAGTTCTCTATGGGAGGTTATCCTTTTATTATCACCTTTGTATATGCTAGATGTACAACATTAGAGAGGCTTGAGTTGTGGGATGAGCTTGAAGGAATTGGTACTTCAAATTACCCTTGGCTCATTGGGGGTGATTTCAATGTAATTCTACATGAGGAAGAAAAGCTAGGAGGACTGGAATTCACACAACATGAAGTAGTAGATTTTGTATGGTGTATTAACAACTGCGACCTTTCTGAAATCTCCTTCACAGGTAGTAACTATACATGGTGGAATGACAGAATAAATGAAGCTTGTGTATTTAAGAGACTGGATCGTGTGTTAGTGAATCAGGAATTTTTGCAAATCCTCCCAAACCGTGAAGTCCAACACATGTTCAAGCAAGGCTTCGACCATGCACCTTTTCATGGGGTGCACAAAACAGCCCAGAAAAATGTAGTTAAGCCTTTTAGGTTCCAAAAATTTTGGACTAAGCACAGATATTTTAAATCAATAGTCCAAAACAACTGGGTGGCAGATTTCACAGGCTCCCCTTTCTTTGTGGTGCAAGCAAAGTTGAGAAGAGTCAAGAAGGCATTATTGGAAGGGAGTAAGCCTGAGTTTGGCAATATTTTTTTGAAGAAAGCAACATTGCAAAATGTGATAACTGTTAAAGAAACACAGTTTGAGCTTGATCCCTCCCCAGAGAATAGGGATCAAGTACAAAAGGTGGAGGCAGACCTGAAGAGCTTCTTGAAACTTAAAGAGGAATTTTGGAAATAGAAAGCAGGATGAATTGGTTTATCCATGGTGACAAGAACACTAAAATTTTCCACTCATATGTCCAAGATAGAAGGAGAAAGTTGCACCTGTACGAACGACAAGATGAAAATGGAAATGTTTGGAGAACTCAAGAAAAAATTAGGAATGGAGCAGTGAGTTTCTTCATAAATCAGTTTACTGAGAATGTAAGCATTAACAATTGGTCGATGTTAGAACACATTCCTAAGCTGATTTCAGACATAGAGAATGAGCAGATTATGGCCATGCCAATTAGGGAAGAGGTTCAACAGGTAGTATTTGGATTGAGTGGTGACAGTACTGCAGGTCCGGATGAATTTAGTGGAGCTTTCTTTTAGAGTTGCTGGGATATTGTTGCTGATGATATGGTAATGGTAGTGAAGGCTTTCTTCTGTGGTCAGGAGTTACCCAGGTACATCACTCACACAATTTGGTCCTTATCCTAAAGAAAGAGTTCCCTAAGACTTTTTCAGATCTAAGGCCTATTAGTTTGAGTGGATTCATAACTAAAGTGATCTCTAGGGTACTGCATGATAGATTGACATTGGTGCTACCAAAGATCATATCTTTAGACCAGTCTAGATTCGTCAAAGGAAGAAGTATAGTGGAGAATGTTTTGCTAGTCCTGGAAATAATCAAGGATATCAACAGAAGGAATAAGCTGGTTAATGTGGTAGTTAAGCTAGACATGACCAAAGCTTATGACAGAATGTCCTGGATCTACTTGACTAAGGTGCTTAGAAGTTTTGGTTTCTCAGAAATTCTAATAGATATGGTTTGGAGGCTAATTTCCAATAATAAGTACTCAGTATTCGTTAATGGGCAGATACATGGGCTGTTCAAGTCATCAAAGGGTTTGAAGCAAGTAGACCCTTTGTCTCCAACTCTTTTTATCATTGCAGCTGAAGTCCTGTCTAGGGGCCTCAACAATCTTCAGGGAGACAAGAACTTCAAGGGGTATGACATACCTAAGTGGAGTCCAGACATTATATGTTGATGACACAATCCTCTTCTGTACTGGAGAAAGGAATTCTTCTATCAAGATGATGCAACTTTTGAGGAAGTATTAGGAGATTTCAGGATAGTTGATTAATAAAACAAAGAGTTTTTTCTGTCTTCATGAGAAGACACCTTTGATTTATACAATCCAGCTAAGGAAGTCAATAGGCATCAGGCAAGGGAATTTTTCATTCATTACCTTGGGTGCCCAGTATATGATGGGAGGAAAAGGGGAATATATTTTAAGGGCATCATTAGAAAACTCTCAAGAAGAGTACTATCATGGCACAGTAGATTTTTGTCCCATGTGGCTAAGATTATCTTGATCAAGCATGTCCTTCAGTCTATTCTTATACACTTACTGTCAGCCATGACTCCTCCTAAAGGAGTTTTAAAGGCAATGCATCAAGTGTTTGCAAAGTTCTTTTGGGGGAGTTCTTCAACAGAAAAAAAATGAGGCATTGGGTTGCTTGGGAGGATATGTGTTTTCCTACAAATAAGGGGGGCTTGGGCTTTAGATCTCTATTTGATATTAATAGAGTGTCACGACCCCACCGAGGGCCGTGACCTGTGCCCGTTAGGGACACCTACTCATGCATGAACATAATCATCCCAATT
>JAPFFP010044556.1:0-12307 GCA_026153255.1 Solanum medicagineum | reverse complement strand
AATTAATACCTTAAAACGAGTTTAGCTGATTAAACGAACTTTATGAAAATCATTAGAAGAAACTATTAAAGACAATTGTAAATGTGACATGTTTATATTTATCCCTATAGGCATAATTTCTAACATGTAAGAAAAATATTTAACCCTAAACACGATTTCGAAAAATTGTAAAAAGAGTTAAATCCTAAGAAGCATGATTTCTAAAGAAATATACTTCAAAACCAAATCCTATAGGTATGTTTTCTATTACAAAAACAGAATTTGAACATATTTTTAAACAAAATCCTAAAACATGTTTTCTAATGCGACATGATAATTAAACATATTTTTTAAATAAAATCATAGAAGCATAATTTCTATTGCAAAAATAATATTAAAGCATGCTTTAAAACAAAATCTTATAGGCGTATTTTCTATCTAAATAAAATCCTAAAACATGTTTTCTATTGCAAAATAATAATTGCATATATTTTTAAATGAAATCCTATAGGCATAATTTCTATTGCATATAAAAATTTAAATAAAAAGAGGATTTCTAGCATGTGATGTGTAAAAGAACATACTTTTAAATTCCTATAAGCATGATATCTAAGAAAGATTGTTAAAACAAAATTTTTTAATCAACACTACTCCATCTCTAAATTGATTAATGCACACATAACTTATTAAAATTCCTAAATTAAGATTTGCCTAAGACAAATAAAACAACACAGAAAAATTAAAAAAGAATAAAAGAAAGTAGTTAGCACATAGTTTTTCCCTCCTCCTTTATACTAGATCACCGGTTTTCACTATTTTATTGTTACATCTTTTGCGAAAAGTAAAAAAAAAAAAAACATAACAAATTAATAATAAAAAAAAACTTCAAGGCCCATCTACTCCAAGTCCATCCCCTCCCAGGCGACTCTTTACCTCCCGACTTGAAATCCCAAACCTGTCAGACAAAAGAAAGAAGTAATAAAATTCAAAATAATAAATAAAAGTTGCTTATCAGTCAAAAGAAGAAACGTGAAGGAGCCAGAGGGAGTTTGAGGGTGGTCAATTTCAGCCTCCTTCCCATTCTTCCTTGCCTTACTTTTTATATACATACATATATATATATTTGCAGAGAAATAGAACAAGTAGAGAGCCTAGAACAGTATTTTTTATTTTGCACAAAAAGTAAAAAGAGTTGTGTATGATTTTCGTGTGGGAAGTCTGTGAAGTGTGTCAGCATCCTAGAATGGGTGAAACACCCCCTTTTTATATTAGAGAAAAGATAACTATAGAAGGAAGAAAACTAAAGGCAAGCAAAATTAATTGGCTGATTTGAAATTAACATAAATAGAATAAAACAAGCTAATTTGATTCAATCACAAATTTACCATAAATAATATATCTGTTGCCTCAATCAAAGACTTACCACAATAAATCAATAAAAAACAAGCAAGACTCTAAAGAATTATGGCAAGAAAATCAATCAATAGTAAGGTTTACCAAAATAGGAACTTGCAAGAATCTTAAATCTTGTACATTCATCCATTATACCAGAAGAAAAATCATTCATGGAATATTACATCTCAAGAAAACTTAAAATCCGAAATCAAGTAGTTAACTAGATACCGAATATTCTATTTTCAACATTTCATATATACTAAATCAAAGGAATGAATATAAAGAGATCCGCAGATGATCAATTTGGATCAAGGTTAATTGAATATTGGAATACCAGCAACTCTAATAATGTAAAAATAAGAAAATTTATCAGTGATGAATAAACGAATTCTTAGACTAATTTAAACAAGGATAGGAAATGAACACATCAAACAATTGGAGGCACAACATCAAAGGATCAGTAAGCTAGAGCAAAAATACCACGGAATCCATAACACCTTCATTTTCATGAGGGTAATATCATGGAAGAAATAAATATTAGTTAGATCTTAAACAAGCCGGGCTGATCTAGGGATCCATTTTTCAGAATGCCTTGACTTTATAGATTCTTGGTCGTCACCTGACTTGGTGGGATTTCCGTGGTCGCATGGTGGTTTTAAGCGAAAAGGGGGCTGCGAAGAGGAGTTTTCCGGCGTGAGCTTTTGGTTGCTGGACGACGGAAGGAGTAAAAGGGGTTCGTTTGGGTGTTGTTTGACGGAGGAAGAGGGAGGAGAAAAGGGTTCCTTTGGTGGCTTGCGATGGAGAAGGTGGCGGGGGTTTGGGTATTGGTTTGCGTAGCAGCGACGCCAAAGAGGGGTGCTGCCGGTGGGCAACGGCGTGGATTTGAACGAAGAAAGAGAAGTGGAGGGTGGTCTTTGCCATGGTTGAAGAGAGAGGAGGAAAATGGAGAAACGTCTTTGCAATTTTATGCATTAGGGTATTTAGATGGAAAGAATGGGAGAGTTAATTTGGACCGCCCGATCAAGAATAATCAATGGATGATATTAAATCTTAATAAAGATGGGTTGAAAATTTAAAATTGAGCTATAAAATTGACCCATTTAGACTAGAATTGAAAGTATTTTAAAAGAATCAGCTTGAATTGAAATAAATTTCAACGAAATTGATTAGAATTAAAATAAATTTGATAGAAAAGGTTACAAATTGAATGAATTGAGATGAAATCGAATAGGTTTCCATCTAATTTATTAAGATATGCACACAAACAATATTTAGAAAATAATCTTTATGTAAAGAAAATACGTAATATATAATAACGGTGAAATACAAAGAAAATTATTTTTTAAATCGAAATTATACAATAAATTGGTAAACATTATATTTAAACATGACCATAAAAATAATACTAAGTAAAAATAATGAAAGTAAATAATATTAACAACAAAATAATACAAATTTTTTTAAAAAAAATATAAAAACAAATTTTCAAAGTTTAAAAAACAAATACATTAAAATACATAATCATTGGACAAAATTGAAAGTAAATTCATTTATTTTAAATATTTTTAAAAATACATATTTAATCAAATGACTATCTGAAAAAGGTTATAGGTCGATCAAAATTGAGTGTCAACAGTAGGTCTTGGATATTCTATATTGATGGTCATTTCTTACACACGCATTATGTTCTATATAAGCATGATTTACTCTAAGCATCATCCATGCATGCCATATTGCTATATGCTTATTCCATTGCCTATGCTTATGCATTTCGATTATGTTGCTTATCTCTTTTTGCATTGCATCCTGCATACTTAGTACATTCGAACGTACTAACGCATACTCTATGCCTACATGATGTTACCATGTAGGAACCGAAGCTCCCACTGATTCTCCTTCACGTGGCTAGACAGATTGTTCAAGTTAGCTATAGTGAGTCCTCATTTCTAGGGACAATATCTATCTTCTTTTATGCTTATGCTTAGACTACATCTTGTGTATTTTGGAATACTTATTGTCATTATTATGATGGTGAGTCCGGTTGCTTGTCTTGGCCCCCACTAAGTTCTATGTCTAGAGGTATTGTTGGACAAGTTATGTATTATGCTTGAGTTTTGACTCATCTATGTTATATAAGTATTAAACTCTCTTCCTTAGTCCCTATGTCCCCTCAATTATGTTTTCTCTTGTGGATTATCTTGCTTTTGCGACCAAGGACGTGCGTATGATATACTAAGAGGCTTGTTTGGGGTCCCTTCGGGTTCCCCATTCACCATGTCACATCTAGGCCCTAGTTTGGGTCGTGACAACTTACCTCTTGTGAGCCATTCATGTTAAAGAAAGGGTTCAAGTATGATTATGATCTATTCTCATGTTTCAAGTTAGGCTCACCATTAGAGGTCAAGTATGTTTAACGACTACTCATGTCATGATTCCATATTTATTACAAGTTATTAAAGTTATGATTATTCCAAGTATTCCGTGGGATTAGACTTAGCATTGATGGATTGGATGTCGGCGTGGACTATCTTCAAGGTTCCATACTCCTTTCCTCAAACTATGTGCCAACATAGGATTTATACCCTTGCTATACTAATGAATCCATTTAGTGCACTTTATCATGAAATCCACCTCCAAATGGGACAGGTTCTCATAAAGGGGGTTACTTCTCTGAAATGGGACAGGCTCTCGTAAGGTGAAGTATGGTTTACCTTGGCAAGTAAACCGCCTCTTTACCGATGAGGGGTAGTCATCGGGATTCCAAGTTGTAGCTCACTTGGTCTTATTCTTTGTCGGTTAAGGTGTCTTCCCATATATGTATCATGTTCTATGCAAGTTGAATGATTTATAAACATGTCTTACTTCAAGCATTGATCATGCATGCCATATTGAGATTATGCTTATCTATTGCATATTACTATGCATTTTGTCTACATTGGCTTATGTCTTGTTGCATTGCATCCTACATACTTATTACATTCAGACGTACTAAAGCATACTTTATGCCTATATGATATCACCATGTAGGGACCGGAGCTCCTCTTGATCATCATCCATGTGACTAGTGAGATTCTTCGAAGATAAGCTCGGTGAGTCCTCAAGTTCGGGGAGACTATCTACTTTCTCGTTCTATCTCTAAGACTTCTTTATGTTGAATATTTGACATTATGAGGGTGAGACCGAAAAGTGTCTTGGCTCCCGCTCAATTCCAAGTTTAGAGGTGTTGATGAAATATTATGATGTATTTATGCTTTTATGATATCAAAAACTTCCTTAGTCCCGCTTCCCTTTTTTATATATCTCTTGTTATTGTTTAATTTGTTTCCGCGATCAAGGAATTGATATGATAAGAGGCTTGTTTAGGTCCCTTCGGGTTCTCATTCGCTGTTTTACATCTAAGCCCTAAGCTTGGGTCGTGATAACAGCCCCCATTTTTACCTTTTTCGTATTGTATGTTTTCTAAAAATAGAACCAATGACTGAGATACAATAAATAGTAGAGTTGTTTTAATTAATTCCCTGTGGGATTGATCTCAACTCTTAGTTGGATGCTACGAATCGTCTATATTCCTTTCGAGAAGTATAATTGACTGTTGTTACTAATTTTGTTTAATTTTTTTTACAAATAAATGTAATATATTTGAGAATAGCTATGTTAATGTGAATATATTTATAAATGTGCATATAGACAAATATTATTTATTTTTCTTAAGCAAAAAATCGACTTTCTGAAGCATATTATGTCACATTCATTTATCTAGCCTCTTTTAGGAGGATTATGAACAAATTTTTAAGCGTTTAGATATTCAATTATTTTATTCTTTTTTTATTTTACTTGAAAATGTACATTTATGAATAAGAAAGTTTTTCTTTTTTACTAATTATACAATTTCTCTATTTTATATCAGCAAGTGACATTTTGCATTCGTTTTGAGTTGTTCCTTAGTTGAAAGACAGAAAATAAAAAATTTTAAAAAAATACATAAAATAGCTTTTAGAGACATTGTGTATAAGCCACAATGATGAATGTTAAACTGCAATCTAAGAAGATAAGTTTTTAATGCCATAACTTAGTGTATAAACGAAGATGGTGCAAACAAACATGATGTACATAAGTTGCATAGATTTTTCAATAAAAAATAAATAAATTATTTTATTTTATTTTTTAAATTCATATTCAATTTTTTTTGTGCATTATGATTTTTTTTAATCTTACTACAAATTTATTAAATTTGCAGAACTTGAATAAAAAAAATTGAAATTGAATATGAGATACAATTATATTTGATTAAGTAAAAATGTTTAATTTGAAGTTTAAATCATAACCACTTCTAACATATTAAATTACATTGGAGTCTTCTTCTAATAGTAATAGTAGCAAAAAATATGTCAATAATAGTAATAGTAATAATAATAATAGTAGATTGTCATGACCCAAAATAGGGCCTAGACGTGACACGGCGAATGGGGAGCCTGAAGGGTCCCCAAACAAGCCTTTTAACTTGTCATGACACATAATTGGTCGCGAAAGCATTTAAATGACATAAAAGAGTATAAATATGGGCAATGAGACTAAGGGAAAAGCTTGCACAATATCGTAATCAAGGGACAAGAGTCAAGGCTCATATCATAGATAATAGTATGTCCAACAACACCTCTACTACATAGATAAGAGCGGGGACCAAGACAAAGCAACCGGGCTCACCCTCATAGTCTAAATAGAAAGTAAAGACGAGTGTTCAATACATAATAAAAGAAACATATACAAAGGTCCCCGAAGTGGAGGACTCACCAACTAGCTTGAGTAGTACGGAACTAGTCACGTGGAGGAGAATGATGATCAACTTGGGCTTCGATCCATATATAGTGATATCATATAGGCAAGATTATGCGTCAATACATTTGAATGTACTAAGTATGTAGGATGCAATGCAACAATAGATAGATATCATAATCAAAATGCATAATATTAAGCAATAGGCATAATATACAATATGACATGTATGATCAATGCTTAAGTAAAATATGCTTAAGTAAATCATGCTCATATAGGATATCATATGTGAAGAAGAGACCAAGCTAGCTATTCAAGGTATAAGCCCCTTGGTGGTTGTGTGGTATAAACCCCTCATATAGTTGATGATAATCACACCTTACCAACACGGTGACGAAGTATAAACCACTCGCATGGTTGATGAGTGTAAAACCCCAACATGGTTACCTGGGCTCTTGTCCCCCAGATCAGGTATGGTCTAATGCAACACTTTATATAGAGTATATCATATACATAAGCTCATTTCATCATCATGTAGTCATTCGTATCATATCTCATGCTTTGGACCTTTAATTCCTCAAGAAACCCTATCCGGACATTTTATCAAACACTTAGAGGGTGTGAAATGGTAGTATAAAACTATGCAATTCAAGATGAAATCATGCAAGAAATCCATTGTAAAACCATCAATCAACACCTTGAAACACACTCAAGACATATACATCAAAACCCCTTCTCAAATCTTACAACAAATCAAAGATTTCAAGCTCAAAATATGACAAAATAGTCACAACTGTGCATTGCTTTAACATAGTGTGCAGTGTGAATTTTATAATAAGCAAGACCCATTTATAAATCAACTTTAAATCATACAATTTAAGTAAAAGGAGGCTTGAGTATCATGGGTGAAAGAAACCCATGAAAGAAACCCACATACCTTAGCTTAGAGATGAACTTGGTGAAGATTGGAGAAGGAGACTTGGAGTTTGAAGAAGAACGTTGAAGGAGAAAGAACCTTAGCTTGGGGTGAGGGTTTGAGACTTGAATCTTGAGAGAAATATAAGATTAAGGGTTTGAGGGAGTATTGGGGAATGTTTAGGATGATATGAGGGTAAAATAAGGCTAAGTATAGGTAAAAACATGTTTAGGAACACTTAAGTCCAAGACTTGAAAGTCTTGAACCGACTACAAAAAGAACAGTCTCCAAATTACACACTGGCGCGTCGTGGAAGTGGCGCGCCTTACACACTGTTTTAAGCATTTATGGAAAATTCATAATTCGATTCAGTTGCTGTAAAATCAGGGTTAGGCCCTTTTCCCCCCTAATTTTGACCCCCTGAAAAAGAATCCGAAGTCAAAATTTCGAGATAACGAATTGAGATATACAAAAATTAAAATTTTCGGCATTCCAAGGCACTTTTTGGGGTCATTACAATATCTCCCCCTTGGGAACATTTGTCCCCGAATGTAAAAGAGATGTGCAAGACAAGAGTGATCATCAATAAATCATCCCCAACAAAAAAATGCAACATAACATATAAAACACCATCTTCAAAATCTCAACATAAGTGTAAAATTATCATAAACTTGCCAATTTAAACGTAAATACATATGATTGATGTAGGGGCTGAAACATAAGACCTGGAACCACATGTAGAACTTAGTCGTTATCTTACGCTTTATTAGAGTGAGTGGGGTAAAAATATCTCTCCCATAAGACCGCTTTGGCTTCCTTGGAGATACCTTTGACTTGATGATCCTTTCAAGAGGGCCTTAATGAACACCGTATCCTCATTAATCAACTCTCCGTTCATCCATCCAACACCTCCACCGGGACCTTCTTCCTAGTTAACTAATCCTCCACATCACCCACCATCTAAAAGAGTTCCATAGCACTAGAGCCACCAACACATCTCCTCAACCTAGAAACATAAAGAACCGAACAAACCATAGTCATATCCCAAGTAAAATCCCATTCACATGCAACCTTACCAACTTTCTCTACACTCTAAAAGGTCTCACAACCATAAACTCATTGTTGAACTGTAACCACACCTATTCCACTTGTCACCATGAACTACCATCTCTATAATGACCCCAGAAAGTGCCCAAAATTGTGCCTCGAAAATACCTAAAATCTTAATTTCCATATATCTAAAAGTTCATTCGTTATTTTAGAAATCCAACTTCATATTCTTGTTCAGTGGGTCAAATTGAGTGGGGAATGGGTCTAACCTGAATTTTAGAACAACCGTATCAAAAATCTGAAAAATGCAAAAAAGGCAATTTAGGAGAGTCAAATTTGAAGGGGCATATCTATTAGCATAAAAAGAATTGGGTGGCGCCGACCTACAAAGTTAAATCTCATTGAATTAGCTTTCCAACGAACTTGGTCTCAGCTCATTCAAAGTTCGGATGAAGAATTTATGCCCATTTTCGTAGAACTTATTTGTGCAGAAATGCAGATTTCCAGTGAGTAGGCGACGCGGACCAGTGTTTTTTTGGTCCTGTTTTTTTTATTTCAGTCCAAGACTTTCAAGCCTTGGGCCCAAGGGTTCCCATATATGTTTTTACCTATACTTAACCTTATTTCACCCTCATATCACCCTTAACATTTCCCAAAATCCTCTCAAATACTTAGACTCATATTTCACCCTAAATTCAAGTCCAAAACTCAAGATCAATCTTAAGGATTTCATCAAGGATCTCATTCAGTCTTCAGTCTCCATTTCTAATCTTCTTCAAGGGTTCTCCAAAGTTAAGATATGTGGTGTTAAACCATTGGGTGCTTCCATCCATGGTGCCTAAGCCTCCTTTTTACTAATATTGCATGATTTCAAGTTGAATTTACATGTGGGTCTTGTATATTGAGAAATTTACTGCACAGTGATTTTAGTTTATGAAAGTAAGATTGTTTTAGCATATTTTGAGCTCCATATATTGGATATAATGTGGGATTTGATGAGGGCTTTTGATGTGAATATCTTAGGGGTGTTGCAAGGTGTTGATTAATGATTTTACTACAGATTTTCTTGCATGAGTTTATCTCTAAATTGCATAGTCTTTAACCCTCATTACACAACCCCCAACTATTTGATAAAATGTCCAGCTAGGGTTTCTTGTAGAATTGAAGGTCCAAAGCTTGAGATATGATATGAATGACTATATGATGATGAAATGAGCTTCTGAACATGATGAATTCTATATATAGTGTTGCATTAGACTATACTCAACCGAGGTAGGAATTTGTACTCTTTAAGTATGTTAGAGGTTTGTACTTCGCCACCTGGGTGATGGGATGTGACCATCATCAACCATGTGAGGTGTTTTTGTACCGTACCACCTAGGATGATTGGGGTGTGACCATCATCAACCGAGTTGGGGTTTGTACTCACCAACCATGTAAGGGGTTTGTACTTCGCCACCTAGGATGATAGGGTATGACCATCATCAACCATGTGAGGGTTTGTACGACACCACCTAGGATGATGGGGTGTGACCATCATCAACCAACCAAGGTTGGAAATCTAGCTTGGCCTATTCTACACATATGATATCCTATATGAGTCTGAGTTATCTAAGCATGTTTTACTTATGCATTTTACATACATGCCATTTTGCTATACTATGCCTATTGTCTATTGTATGTATTTTGAATATGATGCCTATCTATTATTCCATTACATCCCACATACTTAGTACATTCACACGTACTAATACAAACTCTGTGCCTACGTGATGTTACCATGTAGTAATCGGAGCTCTTATTGATTCTTCTTGTGGCTAGACGGATTGTTCAAGTTAGCCTTTGGTGAGTCCTCCATTCCGCTGACAATGACTATTCTCTTATACTATATTCTAGGACTATCTTTCTTTTATGTATGTATTAACTATCAGGGTGAGCCCGGTTGCTTGTCTTGACCCTCGCTCTTATCTATGTAGTAGGGATGTTGTTGGACATGTTATGTATTATGCTTGAGCTTTGACTCACTTATGATATCCAAACAATTTAAATATAAGTCTCTCTCTCTCCCTTAGTCCCAATTCCCCATGTTTATGTTTCTTACGTTGTTTTACATTACTTTCGCGTTCAAGGATGTGCAATGATATGCTATGAGGCTTTTTTGGGGTTCCTTTGATTTCCCCATTCACCGGTCACGTCTAGGCCCTAGACTTGGGTCGTGATAAAGATGGTATAAAATATTCTAAGTGTTGGACCCATGTTTTTCCAAGCATGTTTTTATCTATTCTTAGCCCAATTTCACCATTATATTATCCTTAACATTTCCCAACACTTCCGAAAGCACTTAGCCATATTTTCACTTTAAAATTCAAGACTCAAAACCCTCATCCGGAACTAAGGATTCTCTTCAAGATTCAAGCCTCCATCTTCAATCTTCACCAAGAACTTCTCCAAAGCTAATGTACGTGGTGTTGAACCATTGGGTCTTTTCACCCTTGGTGCCTAAGCCTCCTTTTGACTAATATTTCATGATTTAAAGTTGATTTTACATGTGGGTCTTGTATATTGAGAAATTTACTGTATAGTGATTTAAGTTCATAAAAGTATGGTTGTTTTAGCATGTTTTAAGCACTTAATCTTGGATCAAATGTTGGATTTGATGAGGGGTTTGATGTGATTGTCTTAGGGCTGTTACAAAGTGTTGATTGATGGTTTTACTACAGATTTTCTTGCATGATTTCTTCTCTAAATTGCATGATCTTGTACCCGCATTTCGCAGTCCTAAGTGTTTGATAAAATGTCCAGCTAGGGTTTCTTGAGGAAATGAAGGTCCAAAGCATGAGATATGATATGATTGATATTATGATGATAAAATGAGAGTATGTACATGATATACTCTATATAAAGTGTTGCATTAGACCATACTCCACCCAAGCCTAGGGGCTAGACGTGACACTACAAATGGGGAACCCGAAGGAAGCCCAATCAAGCCTCTCAACTTATCATTACACATTATTGGTTGCGGAAGCATGTAAAATACATAAAACAGCATAAGGGGTAGTGGGGCTAAGGGATAGATTTCCAAAAAAATCAACATCAAAGAGACAAGATATCATAGCTTATATCATAAATACACAACTTGTCCAACGAACACCTCTAAATACATAAATAGAGCGAGGGCCAAGAAAAAGTAACCGGGCCCACCCTCATAGTCAAACTAGAACCCAAAATAGAATGTCTTAATACAAGGCAAGAGGAAAGCATATACCAAGGTCCCCGGAATGGAGGACTCGTCCACAAGCTTAAAATAACATTGACTAGCCACGTGGAGAAGGAGGATGGTCAACTTGGGCACCGGTTCCTACATGGTCATATCATGTAGGCATGAGTATGCGTTAGTACGTTTGAATGTACTAAGTATGTGAGATGCAATGCAACAAGAGTTAAGCTTCAAAATCAACATGCATAACAATAGACAATAGGCATATAATATTATGACATGAATGATCAATGCGTAAGTAAACACACTTAAGTAGCTCACGCTCATATAGAATATCCTAAGTGTAGAAGAGACCAAGCTAGCTATTTCAAGGTATAAGCCCCATGGTGGTTGTGTGGTATAAACCCCTCACATGGTTAATGATAATCACACCTTATCAACACGGTGACGAAGTATAAACCCCTCGCATAGTTGATGGGTATAAACGCCCAACATGGTTACCCAGGCTCGTGTCCCTCTTGATCGGATATGGTCTAATGCAACACTTTATATAGAGTATATCATGTAGATAAGCTCATTTTATCATAACATCAGTCATATCATATCTCATGCTTTGGACATTCATTTACTTAAGAAATCCTAGCCGGACATTTTATCAAACACTTAAGGAGTGTGAAATGGGGATATAAGACCATACAATTTAGAGAAGAAATCATGCAATAAAATCTACAGTAAAATGATCAATCAACAGCTTGCAACAACCCTAAGAAAATCACATCAAAACCTCTCATCAAATCCAACATTTGATCCAAGATTTAGAGCTCAAAACATGCTAAAACAATCATACTTTTATGAACTTAAATCACTGTGCAGTAAATTTCTAAATATACAAGACCCACATGCAAAATCAACTTTAAATCATGCAATATTAGTAAAAAGGAGGCTTAGGCACCATGGGTGAAAGGACCCAATGGTTC